>JAVJIF010008278.1:0-186596 GCA_038442645.1 Agave tequilana | reverse complement strand
GGACAATATTTTGACTTATCTTTTGAAAGAAATCTAAGTTAGTTTTAAGGATTAGGAAAATCATGATTAGGATTTCTAAAACTTGGTCAAAATAATAAATTGTTTAAATTTAGGTATAGGAGCAGAAATTGAATAATTAATTAGTCTTGATTTTTACCTTAATGAAATTTGCATACCTAATGCATGTCTAGGATTCTAAGACGAAGACCTTTGTGCCTCACACTATAAAAAAAAAAAAAGAGAAAAATCACTAATTAAGCTGGATACATGTGCCTCAGAAGCATAAGTATTCATGCCTAAAGTGAGTAAATAAAATAAAGTCCTTAGTTCTGGGGACTAGTTCACCTCGAATTTGAGTCCGCGGGGTTTTTTCTCACCTGGTGCCCTAAGCCAACCGGTTTGGGAGTCATCGACTTTAAGTTCGTTACATGGGTGGATTAGAAAGCCTAAGAAAACTAAGAAATATAATATATTATATTAAACATCTATAGTCAATAGTCAATTAGGGTATGAGGGCCTCAAGAAGCCTTGATACTTACACGAAAGAAAATTAGATGAGTTATACATGTTAAAAAAAAAGAGAAAAAAATATATATTATATTAACATCTAATAGTCAATTAGTTAGGTATGAGGGCCTCAAGAAGCCTTGATACTTACACGAAAGAAAATTAGATGAGTTATAAAAAAAATAATAATAATAATAAAGAGGCATGAGAGTCCAGTTAGGAATTCCCAATATAATTCATAAGGATGCATATGATTTTGGTAACGAAAAAGACTATATTAGAAATTCAATTTTAATCTTACCTAAAATGGAAAACATTTACTGTATAAGACTAAAGTTTAAAGAATGAATAAAAATGATATCCTAAAACTTATAGACTACTTTAGTCTTTTCAAAAGTATTTTAAATATTTTCCTTTTTATGGATTTTGTGGGTGTAATCCGCTGAAAACCCTCACAAGACAACACTCGTCCTCTAGGGTAACCTAGGGGTTTAACGGCTTGTTGCACATGCTAAGTGCAACCGTGATTCCTACGAAAGTGTTTTAGGTTAGATTAATTTTTCTTTTCTTTTTTCTTTTTCTTTTCTTTGATTTTTACTCGAGGACGAGCAAAAAGATAAGTGTGGGGGTGTGATTGGTAGTGAAAAGTGCATTTTATCATGACATTGCCCATCACATTTTCATATTTATTCATATAATTCTGCACATTTACTAATATTTTATGATTTATTGTGTGCAGGCCTTGAGTTCTTATTTTAATAATAAATAAAGCCTAAAAGAAGTCCAAAAGCCCATATTCAAGCCCAAGTGCAAAAGTACAAATATTAATTGTCAAAATTGCAAATACACAAGGGCCAAAGTTGCAAATATTAAGAAGAGGGAAGGATAGACTTCTATTCAACCCTAAAAACTTGCAGATGAGGATAAAAGCCAAAGAAGGAGAATTTAAGATCACAAATTCGTGATAAAAGATTTGGGATCTAGGTAACTTGATTCCCAAGTTATATCCAATCAAAGATTAAGAGCCAGGATGCAGCTTCCAGAAGGAAACGACCAGATGGACGGACCAGGAGAAGCCACGCGCCAAAGCGCGTGGCCAGCCGCCACCATAAGGCCGCGGAACGCGGGTCATATCCAGGGAACCGCCTCGTGGACGACTTCGACTGAGACTCTACCTCCTTCTGCTCCTATAAATACCCCCTGCAGTGCAACCGAGAAGAGCGTCCAGAGCTAGAGGGCCAAATCTAGGGTTTTAGGCTTTCTTCTTTCTTGTAGTTTAGGTTTTCTTTTCTTTTTTTAATTTTTATGTAAGTGAGGGAGAGGGCTATGTTGAGAGTGACACCGATGTATGCTTCTCTTCTCTTCCATTGTATCAAGTAATAAAGGTAAGTTTTCTTTTATGTCATTGCTTTATTTTCCTTTTTGTTTTCTTCTCTTTTTCTATTTTTATCTCTGTTGGTTTATGATGAGCATGCAAGTGATTTCCAAAGCACAAGTATAACGAATCTTGGTGGGTGCCACGATATTTCATGGTGATGTTCTCCTCCTCAAGGTACGTATCACTTCATACTTGCCCAAGCTTGATGATATAATGCGAAAGGGGGACTGAGATCGATCCTATGCTTTATGCGTTCAACGCCTCCAAAGTAAGATAGAAAGTGTTAGGATTTCATGTTTTTCTTCAACCAAACTAAGGTTAGTGTTTATTTCTTTTCTTTTTTTTTTTTTTTGTAGATTAAATCACCATCTCCCAATTCTTTCTTTCTCATCTCATTATAAATACCACCTCTAATCCTCCATCTTCATAATCTACCGCCTTCTTCCTAACTTAACTTTAACTATTCTTTTTGTTAACTAAAGAAAATAATTTTTAGAGATAACTTACAAACGCTTCTATCGCTAGTCCTCCCTGAGGATCACGACCCGCATAGCCACTGCTACCCGCGGATTCGAATTGAGCAACTTGCACATTTTGTTCTAAATCTAAAATACTTTATTTTGTGTGCAGGAAAATCTCAATCAATATGTGACTTGCAAAGCTTGATACTTGAGCCCGAAATGAGGTGACTTGAGTCAAAAACACCTTCCTTTAGGGAAAATGCTCCTAAAATCATTAGAACCCTGAAACATACTGAAACAACAAACATGATTAGTACAAATTACTATATATGTTTTGTGATCATCAAAACACACTAAAACGGGTGATTGTAACTTTGGGCCAACAGTCCGTTCCTACGCTAATGCAATCATAAATTGTAGAAACGGATTCATGAGATTGATTTTTGGAGACATGACCAAGAAGTCAATGTTTTCAACTTAGGTAAATACCCCTACGACATAAACGACCACCCTTTGAGGTCAACTTCATTGAAAATATGACTAGTGAGCACAAAGAGGAGATCACACTAGAATCAAAGGATGAGAAAGAGTTATAATCTAGTGATCTCAACCTTGATGAGATTGAGTGGGTAGCTAGTCCAAATTCTATAGAGATGGAGAATTTAAGCTTAACACCTACGCCCATCGGACCACCTCCTTTCTTGGAGTTAAAAACCTTGCATAAACATCTTAAGTACGCCTACCTTAGTGAACAAGAGACGTTACCAGTCATAGTTGCCTCCAATTTGACTAATAGGCAAGAGGAAGACCTATTGGCAATCCTTAGGAGACATAGGGAGGCCATTGGTTAGACTATGACCGATATCAAGGGACTAAGCCCTAAAATAGTCCAGCATAAAATCCATCTAAATGAAGGGTTAAACCGAAGAGGGACCCACAGCGTAGGCTAAACCCGCTCATGCAAGAGGCTATACAAGGCGAAATAATGAAACTATTGGATAATGGGATCATTTATCCCATTTTTGATAGCCAATGGGTCAGCCCAGTGCACGTGGTCCCTAAGAAGTCCAGTTTACTGTGGTGGAAAACAAAAAGCAAGAGTTAGTGCAAAAATGACTACCTATCAAGGTTCGAGTATGTATAGACTATCGCAAGTTGAACGCCGCTACTAGAAAGACCATTTCTCCCTCCCATTTATCGACCAAATGCTGGAACGATTAGCGGGCCATGAATATTACTGTTTCTTGGACGGTTACTTAGGGTATAACCAAATCCTAATAGCCCCAGAGGACCAAGAAAAGACAACGTTCACGTGTCCATTTGGGACGTTTGCCTATCGCCGAATGCCTTTCGGCCTATGCAATGCCCCGCCACATTCCAACGTTGCCTGTTGAGCTTTTCTCCGACATGGTCGAGCGCTTCTTGGAGATCTTCATGGACTTCCCCGTCTATGGAAACTCGTTGACCAATGTTTACATCACTTAGAGCTAGTGCTAAAATGATGCACCGAAAAAAACTTGACCCTAAATTGGGAGAAGTGTCACTTTATGCTCCAACATGGGATTGTCCTAGGTCATGAGATATCTAGAAAGGGATCAAAGTGGATAAGGCTAAGTGGAAATCATAGCCAAACTCCCAATTCCACGATGCGTGAAAGACATTCGTTCTTTTTTAGGACACGCCGGGTTTTACCGTAGGTTTATTAGGGATTTTAACAAAATTGCTAGACCCCTTACAAACTTTTTAGCCAAAGACGTGCCCTTCATCTTTGACGATAAGTGTAGTAGTGCATGGGAGAAGCTAAATTGAAACTTATCTCTGCACCTATTATCTCACCTCCGGACTGGTCCAAACCCTTTGAGATCATATGTGATGCCTCTGATTTTGATAGGAACTGTCTTAGGACAACGCAAGATAACAAGCAGCATGTGATCTATTATTCAAGTAGGATACTCAATGATGCCCAAGTGAACTATACTACAACCGAGAAAGAATTCTTGGCAGTAGTGTTCGCTTTGGAGAAATTCCGCCCATACCTACTTGGAACCAAAACCACAATATTCACCGACCATTTTGCACTTCGATACCTAATGCTCAAACAGGATGCGAAGGCCCGACTCATTCGTTGGATCCTCCTCCTTCAAGAATTTGATCTCAAAATTCGAGATAAAAAGGGTGTCGAAAATGTCGTCGCAAACCATCTCTCTCGTGTGCCAAACGCACCTTCCGACGAATTGCCCATCAATGATAATTTTTCCAACGAACAACTTCTAGCCATCTCTACGGAACCATGGTTTGCTGACATAGTTAATTACTTAGTCACAAACCAAACACCATCTAGTTGGTTAAAATAGGATAAATACCGGTTCTTGTCTCAAGTCCGGTATTTCATATGGGAGGACCCTTACCTCTTCAAATATTATAGCGATTAAATAATTAGGAGATTTGTTCCCAATGAGGAAACTAGAAGCATTCTAGCCTTTTGTCACGAATTTGCTTGCGGTGGACACTTCGGTTCCCACAAAGCAACAGAAAAGGTCCTATAGAGTGGCTTCTATTGGCCCACTTTGTTTAAAGACTTATTTGACTTTTGTAAAACTTGGACAAGATGCCAAATGATAGGAAGGATTTCTAAACGTAATATGATGCCCCTAAATCCATTCTAGAAGTGGAACCCTTTTGATGTTGGGGCATTGATTTTATGGGGTCCCTTCCCTAATTCATTTGGGCATCAATACATCTTGTTGGCTGTAGATTACGTATCCAAATGGGTTGAAGCCATCCTTGCAAGACAAATGACAACAAAGTTATTGTCAAATTCTTGAAAGAAAATATCTTCTCATGCTTTGGAACCCTCGTGCCATAATTAGTGATAATGGTACACATTTTTGCAATAGAATTTTTGAAGCACTTATGCGAAAATATGCCATAACACACAAGTTATCTACACCGTACCATCATCAAACCGGTGGGCAGGTA
This sequence comes from Agave tequilana, assembly GCA_038442645.1. NCBI lineage: Eukaryota > Viridiplantae > Streptophyta > Magnoliopsida > Asparagales > Asparagaceae > Agave > Agave tequilana. The sequence continues at coordinate 181,271 of JAVJIF010008278.1, read as the reverse complement.
GAATTTCAAATAGGCAAGTTAAGCTTATCTTGGAGAAAAATTGTGAATCAAAACAGGAAGGACTAGTCCACCAAATTGGTAGATACCTTATGGGCATATAGGACTGCCTTTAAAATGATTCTAGGAATGTCTCCTTATAGACTAGTCTTTGGAAAGGCTTGCCACCTTCCTGTTGAGATAGAGCACCGAGCGTTATGGGCAATTAAGCAGCTGAATTTTGATCTAGATAAGGTCGGTGAACTTCAGAAATTAAAAATTTTTGAACTTGAGGAGTTAAGAAACGAGACATATGAAAATGTGAAAATTATGAAAGATAGGGTTAAGGTTTTTCATGATAAGTTCATCATGAAAAAACTTTTGTCCAAGGACCAAAAGTCTTACTCTATAACTCTAGACTTCATCTCTTTCCCGGTAATTAAAATTAAGATGGACAGGGCCTTTCATTGTTAAGACTGTGTTTCCACATGGAGCCATAGAGATATACGATCCTAAAAATGGAAATGTATTCAAGGCAAATGGTCAACGTCTGAACCATTTTTGGAATCAGTACCGGAAGCAAACGCAGCGATGGGTCTTTTTGACCCAATGTATCGGTAACTCTACCTCTCTGCCAGTTCAATTCATGCATTTATACATACATGCATACATTGGGGACAATGCATTAGATAGTGTGGGGGAGGGTACTAACCTTCTAATCAAAAAATATATATATATACATAATAAATTTTTTTAAAAAAAATAATAAATATAAAAATAAAAATATAAAAAATATTATATATAGTTGACAAAGAAGACAATATTTTGGCTTATCTTTTGATAGAAATCTAAGTAATCTTAAGAATTAGGAAAATCATGATTACGATTTCTAAAAACTTGGTCAAATAAAATAAATTGTTGGATTTTTTTTAAGTACAGGAGGAAAAAATTGAATAATTAATTAGTCTTGATTTTTACCTTAATGAAATTTGCATTCCTAATACACTTTCACATCTAGAATTCTAAGACAAGACTCTTGTGCCTTATAAAGAATAAAATAAAAAATTATAATAGAGTTCACTAAATTAAGCTGGATACATGTGCCTCGAGAAGTATAAGTATTCACATCTAAAGGTGATTTTATAAATTAAGACCTTAGTTTTGTGGCCTAGTTCACTTGAGTCCTTAAGTCCGTTGGGTGTTTTCTTACCCGTGCCCTAAACTGATCGGTTTGGGAGCCACCGACCTTAGGCTCACTACATGGGTGAATTAGAAAGCGTAAGAAAACCAAGAAATATTATCTATATATGTACTAACACATCTAATAGTCAATTAGTTAGGTATGAGGGCCTCAAGAAGCCTTGATACTTACACAAATGAAAATTAGATAAGTTATATATATTAAAAAAAGGGGAGAAAATAATAATAAAGAGGCATGAGAGTCCAACTTAAAGAATCCCTAGTAAAGATTCACAAGGACGCATATGACTTAGGGTAACGAAAGAGACTGTACAAAAATTCAATTTTAATCCTTACCTAAATTGATAACAAATTATTGTATAAGGACTAAGTTCAAGAATGAATAAAAATGATAATCCTAAAACTTATAGATTACTTAGTTTCTTCAAATGTATTTCAAATATTTCTTTCCTTTTTCAAAATAAAATAAATAAATAAATAATAAAATAAATTAATTAAATTAAATCTCTAACATTTTCCTTTTATGGATTTTGTAGGTGTAATCCACTGAAAACCCTCACGAGACAACACTCGTCCTCTAGGGGTAACTTAGAGGTTTAACGGTTTGTTGCACATGCTAAGTGCAACCATGATTCCTACGAAAGTGAGTTAGGATAGGTTAGTTTTTATTTTATTTTCCTTTTCTTTTTTACTCGAGGACAAGCAAAAAGATAAGTGTGGGAGTGTGATAGGTAGTAAAAAGTGCATATTTATCATCATATTTACCATCATATTTTCTTATTTATTCTTTTATTAAGCACTCTACTAATGTTTTATTGTTTAATGTGTGCAGGCCTTGAGTAATTCAAAAAATAAGAAATAAAGTGCAAGTGAAGCCCAAAAGCCCAAGAATCCCACAAGCCCGCATGTAAATTAATTGTAATAATTTAGAAGTTTCTACCTTATCTAACCTAATCTAAACTTAGATTTTAAAATCTAAGGGAGGAAGAGGAAGGATAAAATAGAACTCCTAATTGCTAAAAGGAGGAGAAAAGGATAAGATGGACTTCTACTTAAACTAGTTCTTGCAATACAAGGATAAAGATAAAAGCTTAAAGATAAAAAACAAATCATTTTATAAATTCGGATTTGTGATAACTTGCTTCCCAAGTTATCTCGAGTTCTCAAGATAGAAGGTGTGAATACAAAATCCAGAAGGAGGAGCCCAGATGAACGGACCAGAAGAGGCCACGCAAGAAAGCGCGTGGCCATTGGCCACGCTATTGCCGCGGAAACGCGGCTATGACCGCGTTTCCGCGGCCATTTGGATGAAGTTGGTTACGGGTTTTTGTGGAAGAGTTGTACTGGGACTCTACTTTCTATATCTTTTATAAATACGCCTACAGAGCAACAGAGAGGGGGATCTAGAGACTGAAGCTTAGGGTTTTTCTTTAGATTTTTTCCTCTTTCTGAAATTTCTTGTATTTTCATTTTTTTATTTGAAAAAGAATATTTTGAAGAAGGAGAGGACTTTGTAATTGGTCAGTGACATCCAATAAAAGGTTACTCATTTTTCTTTGCAATTCAATTCAGTTTTCTACTTAGATTAATTATTTTTTTCTTCTTTTTCATTTTCATGCAATTTTTCTTATTCAACATAAAAATTGAAAATAAAATAAAAAATGAATAACTAAATTAAACTTATAGTTTGCTAATCTCTCGATCAACCCTAGTTTAGTTTAAAAGGTGAATTGATTGATATTAATTGCTGTTAGAAACCCTAGAATTAAAATGGTCTTCTTGAAGATGAATCGATGATTAGGTTTACTTTAATTCAGGCTGCACTTTTTAAATGATTCTTTATAGTTCATACTTAAAAACTTTGATAGGATAATTTTAAGTAAAAAACTTCTCTTATGCTATGCTTTGAAATTAGGATGAACGAATATTTAATCTTTATTAGTGCACACTAGTTAGAGTTCCAACATTATTATTCATCTTACTTAATTATCAATTAATAACCTAGGATGGATGCTTATTCATTCAATATGATATTCACTCTTTGAGACTAACACCATAGGTTGTGGTAGATGATTAGTAAACTATACTTCTTAAACTTGATCAAATCTAATCAATCTCTTTTTTTATTTTCCAAGCGAATTACAGAGAAGATTGTTCCAAAACGCTTCCATCGCATCCTTCCCTATGGATCGACCCGTCTAACCTTTGCTATGCAGTTGCATTGAAACGAGACTAAGATTTTCTAAACTATTTACAATACAATTTCCCGTTTCAATCAAGTGGCATATTTATCTTTACTTGGTTGAAGATCTTAATTATCTTATCCATGTGTGGATTCTGCTTGTTATTTTTTAGCCTATTGGGAAATGGTACTATAGGATTGTGCACCTGGCTGGTTGCCTTATCCGTTTCAGATTCCTCAGATTGGGAAGGATTGGGACTAGCTGAGGTGGATGCTTGAGTGTGGTTGTGTTGAAAGGGATTGGATGATGTTGACACTTGATTATCATTTTTCTTTTCCGACCTCAATGTATGAACTACATTATATTGATTCAATGATTGATCCTCAGCCAAATGAGCTTGTTGAGAATTTCTAGGATTCATTACTGGCTGACTAGGCATGGTACCCTCTTGCCTCTCATTCTATGGATTGGCTAATTGGATCATTTGAACCCTAGCCTCCGTATTTTTTTTGCATGAGGGAATCTTGGTTTTTCATGTACCTTTTCATGTTTCTCTCAAAATCAGTCATTCTCCTTTCAAATTGAGGATTCTGGAAGGAAGATGGTGGAGCTTGGTTAGGAAAGTTTTGTTGATAATTTGAAAAATTGTTGGGAGAATTATGATGCTAATTTGGAAAGTTGGGTTAATGATTAGAAGAATTATTAAAAAAATGGAAGTGGCTCGAATGGTTTGACCGTGAGTGGTCATTATTGTTTTGGCTCCATGAGAAATTCGGGTGATTTCTTCAGCTAGGATTGTATGTTTGTGCGTAAGGATTATTGTTCGGCCTTGAAAATGCTACATTCATCAGTTCAGAAAATTGTTATTGAGCTTGAAACACAAGGCACTCCTAAAATATATGATTCTGGGCTTGATAGTAAATGCAGCCCGGAGTTGGAAATTAGTTTGGGCTGAATTGATTGACTGGACTTGGTTCCTTAGTTTCTAAAGCTTCCAGTCTTCTCGCTAGGTTTGCTATTCTAGCCTTGGTAACTATGGATGATTCAATTGAATAGAGACCTCCTTTTGAAGAGACGGAGTTTGAATTTTTAGAATTTTCAATAGTTAGTTCCCATTGGATGGTCCTTTCAGCTAGATTCTCATATAAATCCTATCCTTCGTTTTCATTCTTTTGCAAAACTTCCCCTAGGCACAGTTTCTAAGAGGGTTTTAGTTGAGTAGACTAAACCATCATAAAGAATTTGGCATTGTCGCCATTTCTCTATTCCATGATGAGGACATTGGACAAGGAGGACTTTGAAGCGTTCAAAGTACCTTCAAAACTGTTCACTAGGTTCTTACTTAAACTGCATGATGTTCTTCCTAATAAGAGCGGTCTTATAAATTGGACAGAATTTCTTCAAAAAAGCCTTGATGAAACCATCCTACGATGTGATAGAGCTGGCCACTAAGCTGTAAAGTTATTTCTTGGCTAAGTTCTTAAGAGTAAATGGGACAAATTTCAACATAATAGCATCATCTACAAGGTATAAGATTTTCATCATTAAGCATACTTCCTCAAATTCTCTTATGAAGAAATAAGCATATTCGGACTCTAAACCGTGGAACTTAGGGAGTGTGTTGATGAACTGAGGTTTGAGTTAAAGATTATATTCACCAACCGATGGAAGTTGGATGCAAGATAAAAATATGGTTCTAATGGGATAAAACCTATCCTGCAAAGATGTCAGCTGAGCCATAACCGGATCTGGTCTTGGTTCAAACTAGGGTGGTAATGTGTTTCTAGTTAACCTAAATGAATTAGGGTATCTTGACCACACTTGCATACACAAACACGATCACAAACAAATTCACCAATAGTCAATAAAAATAAACAACCAAGCCTAGTCTAAGGTAACCTTGCCCCAGACAACTCCTAACTGGTTGATTGTCCACATGAGATATAATGTAGACTTTGACCACAAGCTAATCAGGTAGGTCAGGGCAAGACTGGTGGGAGGTATCCACGCAAAAGTGACAATTCTAATTAATCCAAACCACCGGCCTTCGAGGTTTCGTCCCTTAATCCCTGTCCTCAGATACTGATTTGGCAGGAGTCAAATTCTAACACCTTCCCCTTAAGATAATCTCCTAATGAGTTTGAGATGTTCCTAAGGCCAACATCTATTAGATTTAAATTAGGCGTAGGTTGTGCGTGCTTGGAGATGGTTTGTGGGGCTATGAAGGGTAATGACTTCCCCACCTTATCTTGATTTGGTTGCCCGTAAGATTGATTGTGCAAAGTGTGCAAGATCTAGAAAAGTAACATTTAACAAGCAAATAATCACCCAAGAATATTTCCTAAACTATATGCTATGCATACGTACCTTGTCTCTAACTATCTTCAACAGTAATTGTAAAAGAAACATAATTAGACAAATGCCTAGAATGTAAGTCTAAACGTTTTTTAAGCAGTTGGCAATCAATCAGATTACTATTAATTAAAAATAGGGAGCATGAATATCAGATATAGCAGAAATAATGCATAAAAACTATATTTTTGCAAAGCAATATGTCCTGCAAAAAGAGATTTTAGTAGTCCAAAAAAAAATTTAAGTTTTTGCGCTGCAATTTCTTGAAATTTTGTTTCCTGCTTTTAGAGTAGGGGCACAAAATAGCAAATCTTCTTCCGCAAAGCTTGAGTGCTAAATCTGACTTCTTGATGGCCCTGAAACAAGACACCAAACTTGTTAGAAAATAATTACACCGTTCCCTCCCCGGCAACGACACCAAGATTTGATTGAAAGTAAATGTAGTGAGAGTTACCGTCTAGCTTTGAGCTAACGGGTCATGTCCACGAAGAGGAATGCGATGGAAGCTCTTTAATGAATTGTTTAAAGAACAAAGAATGGTGTAGGTGTTTTTTTTATGTTTAAAAGGAGAATGGAGAGTAAGGAAGTGATTAAAAAAAATTGAAAACTTAGAGAAGGCTTGAAGATTGATTTGTTGTTTTTAATATATGAAAAAGATCTGGGCTCACTATCTTACTACTCAACTATATGTTCTTCTCTTAAAATTTTCAGTGCCTCAACTTAATCATAGGCAAACACTTAAGCTTGAGTTTCGAAAGTATTAAGCAAAGCAAATAAGATTATTTGAAAAAATTGACTCTTTTTCTTAAGAAATCATCTTGAACTGAATGTTAAATCATCAAGTGATCTTTCAAATATGAAATAAAATAAGTTCAAGTGATGTTTTAGAAAATAAAAGTTTAGAAATCCAAATCCATCCTCATTTGCCTTAAAGAACACTTCCAAAGAAGCAAGGCTTAGATTAAGGCATATATATGATTCTGTTGGGTTCTTTACATCAAAACCATTCAAAATAAGATGAATCGAAGAGAGATGATAGTGAATCCAGATAAATGAATTTAGCTACTCATGATTAAAGTAAAACAAGACATGTAAATGAAATAACACATACCCGTGAATTGGAGAAGAAGAGAAGCCTCGAACCTTTATTGATGTCACTTCAACTTCACATTACAATCACTTTTTTCCTCTCTCTCTCTCTCACTTGTATCTGGACTAAATTATGAATTAAAAACAGAAATATAACTTCTCAATACTATCTAACAAAGAACCTAAATTCTAAAAATAAAGAGAAAAACTTAAACTAATTTTCAGTCCCTTCTTCTATTTCAAATGCAGTATTTATAGTGAAAAACCAAACGGAGGAGAGCGTACGAAGATAGGGGGAGCAAACGCTCCCCCAATTGACTCAACAAAGTCGCAAAAATGCGGCTTTGGCTGCATTTTCGCGGTCTGAGTGTGGCCAGGTGGCCACACCCGGGGGTACAACTCCCTGGTTTAGCGATTTGCTTTTTTCTTTTGCTGGATTTTCTGTTTCAACTTCTGGATTTGACAAAGCCTCCTTTGATCTTTGATTTTAACCAATTGGTTTGTAAAGATTTGTTCTAACCAATTGTCAACTCATTTTATCTTCTCTGATTTGCCTTGATCTGCCTTGATTTTCTGATTTCAAATTAATTCTGAACTAAATCAGAATTTTGATGGACTTTTGGGCTCATTTCTCTTCCCTCTTCTTGAGCAATGGGCCTGCACATTATTAAATAAAAATAAGACTTATTAATAGGATTTATTAGATAATAAACATGATAATGTAATAATATATGTGCAATATATATGACCGATCAATCGACACAAGGACTTATACAGTTTACTTTAAACTTTTGCTCCACTCTTTTACTTTGCTTTTCTCTTTTCTGAACAACAAGCTATCTTTTCAATGACATAAATGATAAGTATAACCTAGTGACTCGTCAACCACCTAGCACTGAGGAAGAAATTGCATAAAGAATCAGTGCTTTCACCAGCTCATACACCACTGAGTCCAATGAGGATTCTTTCAAACCAGACACGGTGTTTGAAAATTTTCATCATCAACCCAAGATCCCAATATCTGATTGAGCTCTGCTGGTGGGCTTCCTCATGCTGTGGCTGAAACGATGCACAGTACTGACGCTACCACACGAGGTAATCGTCACCGATATGGTGTACCCAACGGTTCTGTTGGCGCACGGAAAGTCAATTTCTCTTCTTCTGGCGATGGTGGCCGGTATCCAGAGCGGCTTACGGGCATTATCTAAAATCCTGTGTCAAGTGGAGGCCAACGTAGACTCCCAAGACAGACCAGTCGTAGACTCAGAAGGGAGGCCAGAAGTGAAGACTCCCAATCCTAGAGTCGAGCTCCCTTACACATACCTGATGGCCCGGTATGTTATGCATGGCCCGTCACTGATGACAGCAGTGTCTCCCTCAGAGGGCTTTGGCCCTTTTGTGCAGTGGCTGAAAAGCTTGAATTGGTCGCAGTACTATATGTTCTATGTTCAGAATGCTATTCAGAGCAGCTCGAGCTATCAACTCGACCGATGCTTCCCCGAGATCCCTAATGCGTCATACGGGGATAAGTTTACTGACCATGTAGGCCCGTACGAGCTCTAACAGCTACTTTCTAGAGTCTAGTGGCTCATCAATATCCAGCCTGGATACTTGATCTTCTAGCAAGGTGATTCCTGCACAAGCGAGCCTTAATGCCCAGCCGTTTTACCATGTAGTTCGGTTACAATCAGTTATATATCGGCAACCCCAATATTGGCCTTAGCTTCAGCGACAACCTGTTTGAAGGCACTCGAGCATGGTACTACAGTGTCTTCAGCCTCCCTCAAAAGACACTCAATTGTTATATGAGTCTCAGTTTCGGCACATGGTACTCCATTACCAATAGGGTACCCTGCTTCAGAATGAATACTTCTTGTATTAAGAGTATTAAAGCATCATATAAAGTCAAGTCGGGTTCTAAGATCCATATGTAGGGGATGAGCGAGCTCATGGAAGCCAAGAGGGAGGCTGAAACTGAGGCTAGCAGAACAGAGGCAGCTCTAGGGTCGGAGTCTGGAGCAAAAGCTGCTGAGGAACAACCCACTAAAAGGACTCAGCAAGTTGTGCCTAAACGCCCCCGGGCTTCTGCTTTTAAAGGTGAGCCTAGCGAGAAGAAGGCAAGAACAGGTCTGAGGCTGCACCTTCAACACAAATGCCCGAGATAATCCCCTCTGGTACAAAGGAGCAAGAAGAAGAAGAAGAAAAAGAAGAGGCAGTCTCAGCTCTTCAACCCCGTGGTTTTCTCAGTAAGGGCCCCGCGGTCTTACCGAAAGTAGAGATGTAGGCCAGTCTGCGGTGGCCGAAGGGGCTATAGTTGCAAAACCAGCGGTCGCAGAAGTGATGGAGAGGGCTGAAGTTGAAGTCCCAACTCAACCGGGAGTTTTAACTCAGCAAGAAGTTCCCTCGGCTCAAAAAAGGGTGGAGGTGTAACAACTAGGCTCTCCTAGCGTCTTGATGATGACTTCTTAGATTGTGAAGCCCAGTCCTACCATTGGGACTCTCAATGGTAAATCTCCAGTCACCGAGGCCTCCTTTGTTTAAGTGTCATCTTCGTCGTCCGAGGAGCATGTTCACTATTCAGAAGACGAAGTTGACTTTGGTGATGAACCTGCTTCTCCTTATACTAGTAAACATTCACACATTTCTGAGGAGGAGATGCAAGTGGATATCTATGCAACAGTTCCACCATCGGGAGAGGTCGCCACCACTGATGGTATTTCTTTTATCCCACCTGCTATTTTCTTCATATAAACATTGTCTTAACGCTCATTTTATTGTTATTTGCAGGTGCTGTCACAGGTGTAAGAGCAACGACCTCCTCCTACATTATGGAGATGATTAAATAACTGTTCCAGCCAGCGGGCCTTGAAGTTCCAGTACCGGCACAGTCTCTGTAGGTACCACCACCACAACCGGGGAACCCTCATCCCAGAGCATCCTACCAAGGGATCTACCATCTTCGGATCCTTAGCTTGGTAAAAGAACAAAGATTCCCTATATACTCCCATTCTCACTGACATTGCTAACATGATCGTTATAATTGTGGAAAGTACCAGAGTGGCTCAAGTGGAAGAGCCTGTGGCAAGCACTAGCGTAGAGGATAGCACTCTTCAGACTTCAACAGCTGAAAACTGAGTACCGTGAAGTCTGTTCCTGCAGTTTTCATCTCAGAGGCTGCCACAGTAACAATCCCGGAGGTGTTGGTCACAACTTCGGCGTTGAAGAAACTTGCTGTTGGCCATGTCCCTGCGTTAAGTGAAATGGCTCCTGCCTCTACGGACGCCATTCGCACGATTATAGAAAGGGGGTTCAGAAGCACATCGACAGAGTTAGCTCGAGCCATGGACATCATAGAAGAATTGGCTCATCAGATGGTACAATCATTCTTCACTTCTATGAAGTCTTGCATCGAGTTGGTTCTTTTCAGGAGAAATTCCATCGAGTCTTCTAGAATGCTCCTTGAAAATCAGATCGAGAACATTCATCTACTAGAGTTTGGATCAGGCTAAGGTAAATCTAACGCTAGTTGAACAACTGGGGATATGCTTGAAGGAACTGAGGACCATAGAAAGTGCTAATCTAGTGGATGAGACCCGGCTGATGCTAAACAAGCTCCTCACTGCTCAAGAACGTGAACAAAAGGAGATCGAGGAGCAGATGGCTGAGGAGGCCCATCACTTCAACAAATTACAGGCCAACTATCAAAAGTTGGTTGATGATTCCAGGGAATCTGAGGTCATCACCAAGAATGTGGAGCAAGTCATAGCTAATGCTCAAGCAGCATTGCCAAGGTGCAAACCTTGATTCAGGTTAATAAGCAAAAACTTACCAATGCGAAGAAAAAACTGGAGGAGCTAGAGGTCACCAAGAATCAGGTTTAAAAAGATCTCACTATTCATTCTTTCAAGCTAGAATCTCTTCAAGGACAACTTGCTACGAAAAAATTCTTATCGGAAGAAGAATTGAGAGTTTCAGACTTGGGCGGAAGTTGATAGAGCACTCTAACATGAGATTTAGCACCTCTGAGACTAGATTCAGTCTCTCGCTGAGCGAGATTAGCCCCATTTTTGTATCTCCCTTTTTTTAACACTCCATTTATAAAATAAGAGAGTGTTTCACTTTTATCATTATAATATAAATAATAAAAGTTATCGAATTTTGTCTCATCTTTATTCCTACTTTTGCATTTGAGAATCAGATAGACTCCTTGTTGCATGAGAGAACGCAACTCTCATAGACGTAGTTATTGCGTTGAACATGTGAGGACACGAAAGACATGACTCATGCTTGTTGTAAATATGTCGCTTTGTGAGGAGACACGCGATTGAAACGCTGTTCTTGGCCATTGTGGAGACATAGACCATAGCCGTTTGTTGAGACGCGGCTCTGAGTTATAGGGGAGACGCAGCTCTGAATTGTAGGGGAGACTCGGCCCTGAATTGTTGGGGAGACGCGGCTCTGAATTGTTGGGGAGACGCGGCTCTGAGTTGATGAAGGGCTACAGCCCTCGGCCATCGAAGGGACGCATTCTTCCATTTGTTGAGGAAACGTAGCCTCGGCAATTGAAAAGACACAGTCTTCAATTTGTTGCAGGAACACAGCCCTCGATAGCTAAAGGGATGCGGTCTTCAATTTGTTGAGAGAATGCAGCCTTCAACTTGTTGGAGAGGACGTGGCCTTTGGTTTGTGAAGGGGCACAACCTTCAAAATCCGGCCCTTGAAATGTCACTTGCAGTTTGTGGAACGCGACTCTCTATGCGTGAAGATCTTGCTGGATCTTTCAAGGTAGAACAAACATTGATGGTTGGGGACACATGTCCAAATTGAAAATCCAAACGTCATTGAGATTTTTAAGGATAAATACCCACGTGTCTTGCTCAGACTGGATTTGAGATTCATGCTGCGAATTAAAGCTATCAATTAGCCTTTAAGAATGGCTTTGATTTTTATGTGGTTAATTAATGGCCATTAGCGAGCCTATAAATTGGCCATGAGCCTCTTAACAGTCATTCATCTTGACTGTTTTCCTTCATGGGCATGTACTCTGAAGAACTTTTAGAGTTCTTAGAATGTCTTCTTCTCCGAGCATGCGTCCTGAAGTACTTTCAGAGTTCTTAAAGAACCCAAAGCTTTAATGCTTTCTTACAATCTTCTTTAAAGATTGTCACTTCCAAGTGATATCAAAATCGAAAAGCATTTTTTTGGTGTTTTCATGGCCGTATCTTGACAGATGATGTCCACCCTTTCGAGAACTTTTCTTCAGTTAGGAAATGGCCTTTGCAACTACCATCCATGACAATGGCTCTATTTCCTTGAAACTCTATCATCGCCAATTATGAAGAGATTCTATCTCTTGATCTCTTCCTGAAACTTCTAAAAACTTCTTTCTTGAAGTTTAGACAGTCGACTTGAAATTCACGTGTCCATGATCTGCAAGCACGATCCTCGCGTTAATTGATGAAATGTGAGCTTGTTGACTTCTGAGTCTCGAGTTCTACATATTTTGAGATCTTCAGACACGAGCGTGGTGAACTCTACGTCTTGAAGTCTTAAACGCGGGTTTCACGTATAAGACTCGCATCTGGAGTTCATGACTTGGAAATTTTTTAAGACTCGCGTCTGCACCCTTAATATATTCTTTCCGTTTTGATCATCAGATGTGAGTCTCATGTTGGTCTGTGCAGTTGAATCCATATTTTTTATCTTTGCAGAGTGTGATAAACTCTGCGTCACGAGTTTTATGTATAAGACTCACGTCTGGAATTCATGACTTTGAAAATTATTAAGACTCGTATCTGTGCCCTTAATATATGCTTCGCGTTTTGATCATCAGACGCGAGCCTCATGTTGGGTTGTGATTTGGATCCTTATTTTCTATCTTTATAGAAATTTAACACTCTAGTTTTTCCTTCTTGCAGGTCTTGGCCATATTGATGGTGTTGGCTCCAGTGTCTTTGTCGCGTCCATTGAGATAGACATGAAATGACCAGTTCGTTCAATTGGCGACCACTTAAAAGTCAAAACTTTTATCCAAGGGCGAGGAAGATCCGCACGATTCTCGATACACATCAAGACATTATTGGGCATGTTGCACCAGTAAGGTCTCGGATCCTTTCTTATTACAATGAGTATGGCGCATTTGAGCGTCACGGGAAAGAGGATGTCACCAGCAAGGTCTCGAATCGTCCCTTCACCAATCTTGTTCAAAGAAGTGACAGCGATGAAGAACTCATGTTCATTGGATGACTTTCAGGTGGCGGGGCTTCCCATTAAGCGAAAGATTATGGCCTTGTAAAGATCTTCACACCTGTTGGTCGGGTGAAATCAGAATACTCCCTTGCATTTCGCCCTCGAGAAACACCATTATTCTCAAAAGGAGAGGAAGTTGTTCTGTTATTCCTGGCCATAATCAAGGAAATGAACTTTATGTATCTTCAATATTTAAAGAAGTGAGTGCAACATTTCGCTGAGCAAGAGGGACTTCTTTGTACTTTTTGTTGTAACACTCAATCTTATTGGATAAGAGAGCATTTTGTATCACTTTTACATATTTGAATATCAATAAAAGTGACATTTTTTTCCTTCTAATTTGTTTTGACTTCCTTTTTACATTGCAGATCAGACAAGTGAAAGCGATTACCTTTGATTTGCTAGAGGTGTGATATTTTAACTTAGTAACTCAAAGTTGAAAAATTCCATTTAAATAATTTAAAAAGGTTACTATCAAAGGTGTGATATTAACTTGACAGGAGTTGAACAGGTTTTGTGGACTTGTCATTTTATGGATGAGAATGACAAGAATGAAAAAATCCATTAAGATTTTTGAAGCGATTATCGCCAGAGGTGTAATGTTAACTTGACAGTGCAAACTGGACTTGTAATTGAGCAAGTTTGGTGGACTTGTCATTCTATGGAAGGGAATAACAAGTGAAGTTTTCACTTCGCAGGGGATCGCGATTGAATCTATCATTAGAGGTTTAGTATTATCGTAATTAAGAGTCAGTTGGGGATAAGAGAGAACACTGTTAAAGGTGTGATATTAACCTAATTGTGACTTTAAGTGGACCTGCCATTCTATTGACGAGAATAACAAGTGAAGTTAGACCTTTCGGGGATCTGAGTATTTCTTTACCATCAGAGGTGTGATATTAACTTAACGGATTGGATTGAATCTTATCAATGGTATGATATTGACTTGACAAGGATGTGAGCTAGAGGTGTAATGTTAATTTAGCCCCACAGGAATTTTAGTTTCGTTAAGGGAAACTGAAGATACCACTGTCATAGGTATAGTTTTGAACTTAACAGTGAAGGTAATGCTAGAGGTGTAATTTTGAACTTAGCATTGGTCATCTCGACTTTGATGCGGAAGCTTGAGGGAAAGTCACTGTAATAGGTGTTGGCCCAAAGGCCTATCACTCTAGTTTTGATGATGATCAACTCATGAAGTTATGATTACTAATGATCTTGTGTTTAATTAGTGACAGATTCATTATCAAGATCTTAGTAGGTGTGGAGCTTCAACAAAGGATTTAAAGACAAGTTGGAAGCTAGCACCGGTTGATTCACGAGCCTATGCATCAAGAACACATCTAGAGATGAGCTCGGTGGATTGCATTTGGACCAAGTCAAGAAGATGAGAAGCCTTCAAGTGAAGACTTCAAGAAGATGAAGACTTTGGTCTAGGTATAAGATTTAGTTTTTTTGTTTAGTTAAAAATGTAAAGGATAGATAGTTGGTGGATTGCTCAAGTCTATATCACACACACACTCTTGATAGAACTCTTGATAGAATTGCTTTCATAAAAGATTTTTATGTTTAGAAAAGAATTTTATTTAGTAAAAGATTTTCTTTGTGACAAAATATATATACCTTGGTTTTTGGTATTTCTATCATGTATAGAGCCTAATGTCAAAAACATAGATATATCATTATGATTGTGTAGTGGATCATATCCATACACACTATGCTTTAGTATGAACTCAAATATCTTGTTTTTGTATTTGATGAAGATTTGGAAAAACTAGTTTTTGGAAAAACATGTTCTGGGAAAACAGTTTTTATTTTTGAGCCAATATTTCCAAGTTACAAAAATAGTTCAAATCTATTATAACATGCCTTGATTTTGTGCAAGCATGTTTGTATATCATTGTATAACATTGAAACTATTTTTGTAGATTTATTGAGAATTTATGGGATTTTTATTAAGTTAAAAGACCTTTTTCCAAATCCCTTAACTTTGCAGTCTGAGGGCTGACTGACAGGCCAAATCGGTCGACCGGGCGGTCGACCGCAGCTAGGTCGGGTCGACCGTACGGTCGACCGACGTGCACAGCCTTGTGCACGTTGTCAGCACAGTGGTCCGGTCGACCGTATGGTCGACCGCTGCAGAGAGTTCTGCTCTCTGGATTTCTGGGTCGACCGGGCGGTCGACCGGAGGCTTCAACGGTCGGAAAAATGACCGTTGGCCAGTCGACTGGCAGCTCTGACAGACTCCAACGGCTAGTTTTCTGGCAGCCTATAAATTAGGGTTTTTGTCATTGTTTGAAGCTAAGATTTTGGAGACTTCTTGAGCCTGTTTTTCTGATACTTTTAGAAGAGTTTTCTCCACAAAATTGTGAGCAAATATTTCCTATCTAAAGGGAAGATTTTATTAAGAGTGTAAAAGTGATCTTTTGAGTTTTTCACCATTGTTCTTTCCTTGCCTTTCTCACACTACACTTGAGCATCCATAGTTATATCTATCCTATAGGAGAGTTGTAGTGAGAGCTTTTGTAAGGTGATCAAAGTGTTGTGATCACCAAAGATCTTTCTTTGTTCTTTGAAGAGACGGGCAAGTGTGCTCGTTGGTGGTTGGAGTTCGGTTGTGAACTCTTTGGTTTGAGGTGCGGCCTCGGCGAGCTTGTGAAGCTTGCGTGTGTACGGGACTTGGGAGTCCGAGGGATTGTAGGTGTTGCGGCACCGAGGAGAGATCCATTGGGATCTTGCATAGTGGAAATCCTTCGTGTGTCGAAGGCGGGGATGTAGAGCAAGTGTGCTCGAACCTCGAAACAAACCCTTTGTGTTTGCGATTGCTTACTCTATCTCTCTCTCTCTCTCTTTGTCTCTTTTATATCTTGCATTCAATAATTGTCTTTATCATTTACATGCTTGATATACTCCCTTGTGCTCATAATTGCTATACTTGCTTGGGATTGTTGTTAACACTAGTATTCAATCAAGAGAGCCAACGCGGCACCTCAACCCATTCAAGGGGAATCTAGAGGAGCTTGTCCAGAGCCCTGCAAAGGGAATTTGGCAACACTCTTGTGTTATACATAAGTGTTTAATTAAAAGAAGTTTTATTTGGTCATATTTGTCATAGCTTCCGCATTATTTGCATCATTCGGCATTAAGTGACCATTAGATTAGCCAACACCTATTCACCCCCCCTCTAGGTGTTATTTCAATAGGTGTAGTGTTAAACTTAACAATGAATAGGATGCTAGAGGTGTTATGTTAAACTTAGCATCGCTCGTCTCAGCTTCGATATGGAAGCCTGAGGGAAATGACTGTCAGAGCTTTAATGTTGAACTTGACAGCAACTTGGTCACTGTGAGAGATGTGATGTTAAGCTTAACAGTAATTTGTTAGAGGTATAGTGTTAATATGACAAGAGTTGGTTTGCAATATGCGTAATTTTGAGGACTTATCATTCTATTCAGGATAATTGACAATTGAAGTTTGGATTATCAAAGGTGTAGTGTTAACTCGACAATTTGGAAGACTTGTGACTCCATGTAAGGAAGTCGTCGAGTGGAAGTTCGTACTCACTAGGGAGTATTGAAATTTTTCACTGTTAGAGGTATGGTGTTAACATAACATTGATTGAATTTGTGGACCTAGCACTCCATGGGAGGGAATTGGTAGGGGGTTTTGGTGGAAAATAGATTGAATTGTCAGAGGTGTATTATTAAGTTGATGAACATTGATTTCCAGGAGTATTGATAGGTTTATTGTTAGAGGTATAATGTTAACATAACAGTGTAGAGATTCTGAGTGAGCATTTAGTGAAATATTATCGTCAGAGGTTTAATGTTAACTTGACTGATTCCATTAGGGATCGAGGAAAATGGCTTGTCAGAGGTTTACTATTAACGTGACAAGTCTGTACTTATTTCACCGGAGAAATGGATACAGGTATATTTGCGGTCCTACTGATTGATATTCAATTTTGCATATTTTACCACATCTATACCATGCATATTATCAATAAAAATATGATTTTTAATCTTCTTCTCACTATTTTAGCAGGTCCACATCTGAAATGAGAAAAAGCCCAAAATCTCTTTAATTAGCAATAATTAAAAGAGATTAATTCAAAAGCCAAAAGAGAGCCCAAATTTGAGCCCAGGATCTGGAGAATTCTACGCGCTAACTCAAGATTCCAGAAGGTCCACGTGGCTAACAAACTTGTAACAACTTCACAACAGAAAGCTGTTGGCCAACGGACTTGAAACGGCCGCAAGCTGCCGCGCCTCTGCGGCAGATCTGGGGCCGTTGAGCCCCAGATTCTGCCAGCTGTCTCATCTTCTGGAGCCTTCTCTCTGAGGCTATAAATACTGCACCAGGGCCTTCGCAAAAAGTGTGGAAGAGGAGAGGAGAGAATAGGGTAGATATTGTATTTTGATGTTTCTCTAGGTTTTACTTCTCTTAGTCTTCCTCCTCCCTAGAAATTCTGCAAAAGAGAGTTGTAAGAGAGAGAAAGCTTGTATATACCAAGGTGTGACAACTTGTGAAGCAAGGATTGATCCATTCTCTTCTTCTTTACTTGAGCATTTTCTAGTATTACTTGCTTTCTTTACTTCTAGCTTTACTTTACTTGCAATTTTATTCATGCTTTGCTTTTCTTTTCTTGTAATGGCTAGTAGCTAATTCTTTCTTACATGACTAGCTAAACCACTAACCTTGCTAACTACTAACTCATGGGTGATTGCTATCTTTAATCTTGCAAGTTGTATGGTCTTCTCTTCTCCGATGGGTTACTTTCATTGCTTGGCAAGTTCTTGTTGTAATTCCATATGATTCATGTGTGCCTCATTTAGAGCCTTGTCTTTAGAACAAGTGCCTTGATGGAACATGGAGATGGATCACCAAACATATGCTATTTGTTGTACAACTTCTTTACTTCAATTAATGAATGTTATATCTTCTTCCTTAGCATCCCTTGAGTGTCGCTCTTTTGATTCCATTATTGAAAGTCTATCTTGTAGGCCGATGACATCTATGAGTCTACAAGACAAGTCCAAGAGTGATCACCCGTCATTCAAGTGGGAAAGTAATTAGACCAACACGCAAGACAAATCTTTGCCGATGAATCAACATGAGGCATGCATTCACCATCACGGAGTTTAGTATGTTTTTAGCAAGGTAATAAGGTTAGCTAGTCATGGCCTTTCTCATTCTAAGAGTCTTCTACAAAGTTTTCATTCTTTTAGTTTTCTTTCAAAAGCCAATCTTGTTTTGATTTCTTTTCATTTTCCATCATGAACATATCCACCGATTCTTTCATTTCTTTTTCCAATTTGTTTTTACTATTTTAAGACAAAGAAGAATCTTCGTTTTCTTTCTTCACTACGAACCGTAACGCTTCCATCGCAAGCTCTCCCTGAGAATCGACTCGGTATAGCCCATGCTATAACGGAGATAGGAAAGGGTACATTAATCATATAAATACATTTGTGGAGAGATCAAAGCACTTGAGGTTGATTCTAAACCTTATCTCTTTTTATTGAATATATTTTGTGTGCAAATTATACTCCACAATACAACACCTTTCTCGTCTAAACAAATTTTTGGCGCCGTTGCCGGGGGGAGCAACGGTTTTTGGTTTAAAGTGAAGAACTAAACGCATTTTCTTCTCTGTTGCAGGTTACAGGTGAAGAAACAGAAAAAATAGCATTGCAGTAACATATAAGTGGACTTGGGCCTCTGCTCTTGAAAGCAGAGACCAGGATCCCTCAGTTTTGCCGTAGAATCTCGGCCCCAGCCGCAGATTTGCGGCAATCCTGAGTTCACTACTGACAAGTTTTCTGCAGGGTCTTCAGCTTTGCAAAATACAGCTTCTGCAATAATTCTTTTCTTGTATGCTTCACCATACTCCTGCTAATTATAATAAACAGTAAAACATTGGTTGAAACGTTAAAAATTGTTTAGACATTTGCATTCTAGGCACGTGTCTTTTCAATTCCTTTACTTTTACTGTTGAAGAGTGCTGGAGGCAAGGTACGTACGCATTGCATATTGACTAGGACTCACTCTTTGTTTGATTTAATTACGCTTTGAGTGAAGCTTGTTTGTTAATATCGTACACTTGCACAAATCGAATTTAAGGGCATTACCCATAAAAAAGATAAGGTGGGGGATTTCATTACCCTTTCCTTAGCCCAAAAACCATCATCCCAGCACTCACTAACCCAAGCCTAATTTAATAAAAAAATAAACGTTGGCCCTAGGGACATCTCGGACTCATTTAGGAGATTATCCTAAGGGGGAAAGTGTTGGAAATTGACTCTTGCAAAATCAGTGTCTAGGAAAGGGATTGAGGGCCGAAAGCCCGAAGGTTGGTGGTTATTTAATTAAGGAACGTCTCTGACGGAAAACCTCCCAACAACCTTGACCTTTCCTGGCTGATTAGCTTGTGGTCAAAGTCTACACTAAACCTCCTGTGGACGGTCTAATCAGTTAGGAGTCATCTAGGTCCTAAGTCTACCCTAACTTAGGTTAGAATTTTTTTTTCTATTTTGTTTGTTTGTTTCTTTTTGTTTGAATTTCATTGTGTGATATGGCTTATAATAACAATTTTTCCAACTTTAATAATAATCCATATTACACACCGACCTCATTTTCGGATATTACCAACCCGGCATACCATAACTTTGACCAACCTAGTGTGCCGGATTGGTCTTATCCGAATCAATATAACCCATACCCCCCATCTAATGACTATAATTTCCATAATAATTTCAACTCTTCACCGAGTCAGTAGGGATTCAGTTACCCCGAGTACAATTTTCAACCACCTTGTCCTCCTTCTCCACCCAGTCCATATATTTTCAAGATACATACTCAATTCCTCCAGTCCAAAATAAAGCACCATCAATTTTGGAAATGAGTATGCGTGAGTCCAAACACAAATCCCAAAATCTGATGGACTCACAATTTCACTATTACTTCCAAGACAACACTTCATCTTTTCATCAAAACAATGAATTCATCAATTATGGAAAGATGCTTGAAGCCATGACTCATGCTCAAAATGCTAGAAATCGTGACATAGATATGATGGTCGAATCTCTACGTTCTCACCGTTTGACCAGATCTGGTGTCACTAGCCACTCTGTTAAAACCGATGAGTCATGTAGTTTTGAAAATCAAGATTCTATTTCAGCACGCTCATCTGAACTTGTCCACACTTCAAATCCCATTGACATTTTGGCAAGTTTTCCTTTTTCTGAAATAGAACTTGATAATGAATATGATCTTGAACCCCAACTTAGTGATTCAATTCTTCTTCCTAATTCAATAATGACTCCGGTATCTTTACCTGACTTCAATCTTTTCCCGGAGTCGACATTGGATCCTGCCCCAATTCATAATGAAGTTGAATCACCCATCTTTGAGGATCATATTGAACTTGACCAATTATACACTTCTGAAGATACTATTGACAAATTGGCAAGTTTTTCATTTTTTGATATTGAACTCAATGAGATATGTGACCTAGATTCTCACAATCTCTTTACTTCTGAAGACCTATTTGCTGACAAGATCATGTCAACTCAGGGTCAGTTAACTGATTGTACACTTCCGGATGTTGACCTTAGTTTTGAAGAATTGTATGGCGATGAGCTAGAATTCCTTAATATTAGAAGTAAAGAGATATCACCCATATTAGGTCACATTCCATTGTTAGACAATACATGTGAACTGGAGTTTCAACTTCTTGACTTGGACCTAATTCATTAACTCATTTCGACTTCTGAACCTTTACTTGACTTAAGTCGCCTTCCTGAGTCGGTATTAGTTCCTGTCCTTCCTGAGTCCAAGTCAACCGTTCTATCATTTCATACACTATTCTGGGATAAGGTGGTTGATAAATTTGACTCCGAAATTAATTATGGAAAATGGAAATTAGATGGGGTTAAATACTTAATAAAGATCCTTCATGGATTTATCTTGTTAGTGGGTCATATTCATGATATTTCTGGTGGATTCCTCAAAGCCCAAAGCAAAGTTGATTGGGCCACGTTTCATGGACCAATCAGACCGCCACCGGAACCACCACCTTGAGGTAATTTTTTTACTTCCCTCTCTATTTGTTTCATGCATACATATATCATGATGCATTGAGGACAATGCATGAAATAAGTGTGGGGGAGGGTTTACTAACATAGAGTTTTTAGATTTTCTTTCTTTTACACTTCTTTTAGAAATAAAAAAATAAAAAAAAACTTTTTGAAATAAGAGACAAATGTTTTGATCTATTTTTAAGAAAATTAAGATGTATCTTAGAAATTAAGAAAGCCTTAATTATGACATCTTAAACCTAGTTGAAATAATGGATATTGTTTAAAATTATAGGCTAAGTAAGAAAAATTGGGGAGATATTTTTATCTTGAATTTTTTGCCTTAGATAGTATGCACTTCACACTTACACATTTTTGGGATGGAAACAAAGACCAAAAAGGCCATAAAAAATATAAAGAAAAAAGAAAAAAAAGAAAAATATATAAATAAAACATCACTTATTAAGCTGGATAATAGTGCCTCAAGAAGCATGGTAATTCACGCCTAACGGTGATTAAAAGAATAATCCCCCTTAGTTTTGTGGCCTTTTTCACTCGAGTCCTTAAACCCGAGGGATGTTTTCTCATCTGGTGCCCTAAGACCTACTGGTTTGGGAGTCATCGGTTATAGGCTCGTTACATGGGTGAACTAGAAAGCCTAAACTAAGGGAAGAAAAAAAATATATATATAAATAAATAAATAAATAATAAATGGCTTTATGGTTAGAGTTAAAATCCCAGAAATCTTCACTATCACAATGTGCATATTATCTAGGTTTTATGAAAGATAAAGTATTCAATCCAATTTTGAATTCTTACCTTAATTGAAGACAAGATCCTGCATGGAGACTAAGTTTAAGAAAAAATAATTATAGGTGGACTTATGACCTAAGATCACTTATATTTTTGCAAAAATAGTTTGAAAACATGTCTCTCTTTCAAAATGCGTTTTCAAAACACTAACATTTGTTTTCTTTCTTTATGGATTTTGTGGGTGTAATCCGCTGAAAACCCTCAGGAGACAACACTCCTCTTCTAGGGTAACCTAGAGGTTTAACGGCTTGTTGCACGTGCTCAGTGCAATCGTGTCACCTACGAAAGTGGTGTAATAAAATTGGTAGTATAGTTTTTCTTTTCTTTGTTTTGCTCGGGACGAGCAAAAGAATAAGTGTGGGGGTGTGATTGATATTCAATTTTGCATATTTTACCACATCTATACCATGCATATTATCAATAAAAATATGATTTTTAATCTTCTTCTCACTATTTTTGCAGGTCCACATCTGAAATGAGAAAAAGCCCAAAATCTCTTTAATTAGCAATAATTAAAAAGATTAATTCAAAAGCCAAAAGTGAGCCCAAATTTGAGCCCAGGATCTCGAGAATTCTACGCGCTAACTCAAGATTCCAGAAGGTCCACGTGGCTAACAAACTTGTAACAACTTCACAACAGAAAGCTGTTGGCCAACGGACTTGAAACGGCCGCAAGCTGCCGCGCCTCTGCGGCAGATCTGGGGCCGTTGAGCCCCAGATTCTGCCAGCTGTCTCATCTTCTGGAGCCTTCTCTCTGAGGCTATAAATACTGCACCAGGGCCTTCGCAAAAAGTATGGAAGAGGAGAGGAGAGAATAGGGTAGATATTGTATTTTGATGTTTCTCTAGGTTTTACTTCTCTTAGTCTTCCTCCTCCCTAGAAATTCTGCAAAAGAGAGTTGTAAGAGAGAGAAAGCTTGTGTATACCAAGGTGTGATAACTTGTGAAGCAAGGATTGATCCATTCTCTTCTTCTCTACTTGAGCATTTTCTAGTATTACTTGCTTTCTTTACTTCTAGCTTTACTTTACTTGCAATTTTATTCATGCTTTGCTTTTCTTTTCTTGTAATGGCTAGTAGCTAATTCTTTCTTACATGACTAGCTAAACCACTAACCTTGCTAACTACTAACTCATGGGTGATTGCTATATGTATGGTCTTCTCTTCTCCGATGGGTTACTTTCATTGCTTGGCAAGTTCTTGTTGTAATTCCATATGATTCATGTGTGCCTCATTTAGAGCCTTGTCTTTAGAACAAGTGCCTTGATGGAACATGGAGATGGATCACCAAACATATGCTATTTGTTGTACAACTTCTTTACTTCAATTAATGAATGTTGTATCTTCTTCCTTAGCATCCCTTGAGTGTCGCTCTTTTGATTCCATTATTGAAAGTCTATCTTGTAGGCCGATGACATCTATGAGTCTACAAGACAAGTTCAAGAGTGATCACCCGTCATTCAAGTGGGAAAGTAATCAGACCAACACGCAAGACAAATCTTTGCCGATGAATCAACATGAGGCACGCATTCACCATCACGGAGTTTAGTAAGTTTTTAGCAAGGTAGTAAGGTTAGCTAGTCATGGCCTTTCTCATTCTAAGAGTCTTCTACAAAGTTTTCATTCTTTTAGTTTTCTTTCAAAAGCCAATCTTGTTTTGATTTCTTTTCATTTTCCATCATGAACATATCCACTGATTCTTTCATTTTTTTCCAATTTGTTTTTACTCTTTTAAGACAAAGAAGAATCTTCGTTTTCTTTCTTCACTACGAACCATAACGCTTCCATCGCAAGCTCTTCCTGAGAATCGACTCGGTATAGCCCATGCTATAACGGAGATAGGAAAGGGTACATTAATCATATAAATACATTTGTGGAGAGATCAAAGCACTTGAGTTGATTCTAAACCTTATCTCTTTTTATTGAATATATTTTGTGTGCAAATTATACTCCACAATACAACACCTTTCCCGTCTAAACACCTACCATTCCATGAAAGGGAATTTGTAAGTAATTTTGGAGGGAAGGTGGGACCAAGTCCTCAGGATTTTTAATAAACCCTCAACTATCAATAGATTTTGTCTGCCTTTACCAACTACCATTTGAGTTAGCTAGCCATGCTTTTTCCCTCAGCATGATGAGTTATCGAGAATTTCTATTGGACTTAAAAGCCAATATTTTTTTTTCTATCCTTAGCCGTTAAGGGCGTTAGATTTTGATAGTTTCTAAAGAAGAGTGACAAAACTAATACTCAGTTAGCTTGCCTTCATTAGCTCAATTCTGTCGAGAATTGGATCATGTTCTCCTGCGCTGTTCACCTGATCATTCCTCTTAACTAGATTCTTATGTGCCGATTAGAACTCAAGCGATGTTTGGTCATTGATGCTGGTCCCACCTGTCGCCGGATAGTTGTTGATCGATGAGGACTATTATGCTCGTGTTGAGTAGAACATAGTCGTCAATCAAGAATTCTATCTAGGGGAATACATTCGATGCAAGCGTCATACATACTTGACCCAATGATCAGAAATTAAATGTTAACATGATCAAGGGTTGTATTTCTTTAAGAATTTGTCATTAATCAGCATCTTAAGTATATCGCCTTCTAGATTTATCAGGCTATATGCTCCGTTTGAGTAGACAGACTCTATCACAAATGGTCCTTCCCATTTTGGTTGAAATTTTTCTTTCATCTTATGTGTCATCACCATGGGTCTTCTGACAGCCAAGATGATGCCACCTTTTCTAAAAGTTCGCTTCTTGACTTTCTGGTTGAAGGCTCTAGAAATTTGGGCTTGATAATGCTCGATTTATGGTTGAGCTTTAGCTCCTGGAGTCGCAGTCGATGCTTCTCTTCGTCTGTCCTCTCTATTGTCAAAGCAACGCGAAGAGATGGGATCTGAATTTCTAGTGGGAGTACAGCTTCATACCCGTACACCAAAAAGAACGTTGTAGCTTTCATCGGGGTTCTCACTGTTATACGATAGGCCCATAAGCATTCACCTAATTCGTCGTCCCAGTCGCGTTGACTTTTTGAGACAAACTTCTTAAGAAGCTTCCAAATGATTTTGTTAAAATCTTCTGCAAGACCGTTAGCGGCTGGATAATATGCTGTTGAAGACATACTTTGGATTCTGAATTTGTTGTAGAATCTCTGGAATGCTTGGCTGATGAATTGAGGCCCATTATCGTGGACAATCCGTCGTGGCACAACAAAGCGGTAGATTGCATGATATTTGATAAACTTGATCATGTTAGATGTCTTCACTTCCTTCAGAGGGATAGCCTATGCCCATTTGAAAAAGTAATCGGTTATAACTAAGATAAACTGATGTCCTTTGGATGAAGGTGGGCTGATAGGACCAGCCACGTCCATTCCCCACATCTCAAATGGCTAGGAAGAAGTAATAGGATGAAGATGTCATGGTCCTTAATGAATGAAGTCGCCATAGATCTGATAGGCGTGGCATCGCTTAGCATAAGCGATGGCATCAGGGATCATCTTTGTCCAATAATATCCCAGTCTTCAGAGTCGATCTCAAGCTTGGGACCAGGTTGGTGAGCTTCGCACATACCATCATAAGCCTCTTTGAGTGCCTCTTGTGCCTCTTTATGTGATAGGCAACAGAGAAGGATTTCATCACGCGATCGGCGATATAGTGTTCGTGTGATCGCATTGTAGTAGATCTAGGGGCTTTCCTTCTAATGGCAGTCGCCTCTTTAGGGTCATCGGGTAGTATTTCATACAAGGAATAGTCGATGTATGGGAATTGTCAATCCCTGAGCTCTGGACCTGCTGAAGTCTCTAGAGCTTCTTTGACTTGAAGGTCTCCTGTTGACATTTGATTGTCTTCAAGGGCGAATTTCAGATAGTACAAATCATGGCTGTAGACGAGTACTTTCTTTGTCTTTCCAGCTTGAAGAGCCAAGGAAGCGACGAGGAACGCCAGTGCATCTGCGTGCGTATTTTTTTGGAGAGGTACATGGTCAATGTAGAAGCTTTTTAATTTCTCTACCATGTAGATGGTTGCACTGTGATAGGGTACTAATTCATCATGTCGGACTTTGTACTCCCTGAGAACTTGATTGATGATAAGCTTTGAATCATCGTACACTTTGAGATTTTTAATACCAATCTCATTGGCGATTTGCATCCCAATCAAGAGAGCGTTGTATTCTGCTGCATTGTTGGAACACGGCTCAGTTAATGAGAAAGCACGAGGGAGTACGTAGTTCTATGGAGAGACAAGTACTACCCCCACTCCCACTACGATATTTCCTTGAGGACCCGTTCTTGATGCACCATGAAGAAGAATTGCCATACCTATTCTTCCTAAGATGTCTAGGTCATGTAGACTTCAGCGATCTCATCTGGGAGATCTTCATAAAGTTTGGTCGTTCTTGGATCTGGATGTTTAGCCAAGAAGTCTACCGCTGCCTGTCCCTTCACAGCTTTTTGTGGCAGGAATTTCATCTCATATTGGGAGAGCAATATGGCCCATTTAACCAATCGACCATTCAGCAATGATGGCTTCGTCATCAACAATATTAAAGGATTGACTTTTGATATGACGTGTATGGTTTGGCCCACCAGGTAGTGTCGCATTTTTTGAATAGCAAACAGCAGCGCCAAGCATTCTTTTTTGATCGGATTGTATTGATGTTCAGCTCCGATCATGATTTTACTTAGATAGTAGATTGACTTCTCACGTCCCTAATCATTATTCTGGGCTAGTAAAACTCCTAGAGAATGATGCATAGCTTGAACGTATATCAGGAAAGATTTTTCTGACACCAGAACTGTAAGGACAGGTGAATGCATGAGGTACCGCTTGATTTCCTCGAATGCTTGCTGGCAAGAATTGTCCCAGACAAATGAGACACCTTTCTTCAACAATCTGGTGAAGGGTTGGCATCGCTCTGAGAGATTTGCGATAAATCTTTGGATGTAGGCTAGTCTCCCTTGTAATCCTATAAGCTCTCTAAGATTCCTTGGAGGTTGCATCTCCTGGATGGCACAAATTTTCTCTTAATCGAGGTGGATTCCTTTGGATATCATGACAAACCCAAGGAATTTGCCGCTAGCTACCCATAAGAAGGATTTGGTGGGATTCTTCTTCCATTGATGCGCCCGCATGATATCCAATATTATCTTTAGATCTGCTATGTGATCACCTTTGACACGGCTTTTTACTGCAATATTGTTTACATAGAATTATACTATTTTGCGTATATGCTTTTAGAAGATTATATTCATAGCTCTGATATGTTGCCCCAGCATTCTTCAATCTGAAGGTCATCATAGTATAGAAATACACCCCTAGTGGTGTCCTGAAGGATGTATACTTCTAATTATCATGGTACATCTTAATTTGATTGTATCCAGAGAATCGATCTATGAAAGATATTCATTCAAACCCACACATATTACCGATCATAACATCCGTTATTGGAAGAAGGAACTCATCCTTAGGACAATCTTCATTTAGATCACGAAAATCAATTCAAACCCGGATCTTTCCATTATTCAAAGTGACAGGGATGATATTAGCTACCCAGTTAGGGTATTGTTCTTCCCTGATGAAACCGGAGTCTATAAGCTTCGTGACTTCCGATTGAATTGCTTCAATAATCTCTAGGCAAAATCGTCATTGTTATTGCTTGACAGGCTTGGCGTCCGGATTGTTGTTGAGGAGATGCATGGCCACCTGAGGATCAAGCACATCCTCATAGTTTCTAGCGAAGACATCTACATACTCTCGCACGAGACGTATTAGGTCTTCTTTCTCGGGAGGTGATAAGATTTCGCTTATGAAGATGGGCTTAGGATTAGCCTCATCTCCCAGATTGATCTGATTTACCTTATCCTCTGTGGGTGGTTCACGTTGTTCAAAGCGAATATCCCAGAGAGTGTTTAGGTATTTGATCCAAGGATCCGTAGCTGATTGGATCATCTCTTCGTCTCCATCTTCTAGGTGGCTTGTTGAAATTATTTTTACCGAAAGGTCTTTGAAGATGTAGCCAACACTGACATCTGATTCCCACGATAACATTCCTGATGAGTAGTAATGATATAATGACTCTTTAGAGTCAGACACTGACAAGATTGGAGTTGACACATAGCCCAACCACCTGCGAGTTTGGTGTAAATAGTCAGGGGCATTCCTTTTGGAACGACAGATTGAAGCAGTGTTTGCCTCCCTTTGCCAAAGTTCAACCCAGGACCACTTGCTAGGTTATACCCCATGTTCCCCATCATTTTGAGTACATTTGGCTCAGAGAATTGAAGGGTTCGGTCTCGCTTTCTGAGTCTTCAAGAATCATTGGTTTGGACTCGACTCTTCTGAAAAGGATCAGTTTTTAACCTTTGGGTCTTGCTGGGACCTTGAAGAAGGTTCCTTGCACATCACCTACGCTTTGATATGCCATGAGGGATGATCTCACGGTGCATGCAATGATGTCAGGGCATCTATTGCTGACCAAGAGTTATCATCTACATCGGTACTAGTATCGATGGAACGAAATCAGAAGCAAACACAGAAAAATAAGTCAAATTTAACTCTTCATTAATATATCACTCGCTTACATCATTGGCGGTATTATTGACATCGAGCTTATTAACGCTCGTTACAAGAGGATTCAGCTCCCAAAGACATTCTTCTTTTGCTTCTGGCTCGACATCAGCTTTATTACCAGAGTCTAGTTCCTATGACTGGGGATTCTCGTCTGCTTTCGGAGAATCTTGGTATAGGAGGGAGTCTGTAAAGTAATTCTCTACCCCTTGAATGGATGCCTTTCGGTAATCAACATTCAGAATCTTTCATTCCATTAACATACTTCATGACTTGATGGAGAGTAGTGGGGACGATGAAATTGCGATGAATCCATGGTCATCCCACCAACAAATTATACGAAGTGTCAGCATTAATAACATAGCACATGTCAGGTCCCCGATATGGCATTTGAGTTTGATCTTTCCCATCGGACGCGTACCATTGGCGTTGAAGCCATAAATGGTAGTTTGAGTGACGCTCAATTGATGAGTAGGGATTCCCAAGTGTTGCATGACCCGGCGGGCATGATGCTAAACGGAGATCCTGAATCCACCAGAATGCAGCTCACCTCAGATGATCCAATATACCCTATGAAGTATAGGGGCCTATCATATTTCCCTTAACCTGCATGTCATCTGGAGTGAAGGTTATGCCGAGAAAATATTGAGAGGCATGGAGGCAATTTTCTTCATCTTCCTCCTCTAGTTTAGTAAGAATCTGGGCCATGAAGGCCTCAGCAATGGCTAAACCTTCTCTAAGAGCTTCCCTTGTTGACTTAGACAGTCTCAGGAGTTCATAAAGGGTAATCTTGGCCGAGATGTTGGCCAGCTGAGCCAAAATATAAAAGTGGTAAGGTGCTGAAGATCCTCCGCTTTGTCTTTTGGGAGAGTTTAGCATACTGAAGCTCCTTTTGCTTCTCTATGGGTTGCTTCTTGGATTGCTTAGTTGGCTCTTGGGTGGCAGATTTGCCACCACTTCATTGTACTTCCTCAAGTACGACTAACCCGAATGAGTCCCTGCTATGAGCAGTGCATTCGATTCTGCAGCAAGGACGATTGTCTCCTCCTCAGAATCAAATAGCGAGAAGACATCGATTTCTGATTCCCAAGAGGAAGCACACACCATACTGCAAGGCAAGGCTTTTGCTTTGCCTTTGGACTACCTATTAGTAACGGTAGTCCATTGCTAGCCTTCTTTGAGGTCAGGATGAACCCACATGATCTCTCCTTGAAAAGTATGAACAGGTACGAGACTTTTCTCCTACTGGTGGTGTAGGTCTGTATTGATTGCCCTTAGTTACCCTTTCGGGATAGGACTACTCCGGCTGGGATTAGAGGTTGTACCCCGAACTGAAAAAATGGCGTCATATTAGCTGTCACCTTCTTCTGTACCAGGTGAAGCTTGAGCACTTTTGTATCAATCAAAACTAGGAGAATGTCTTTAAAGATGTAGGAACTCTTCGTTGGTGCCCCAGCATTCTGTGATACAAGCAGTAATTGGGATTGTTAGTCCTGCCCACCTCCTCAGGACGTCTAACTTTAGGAAGCTTCAGTATGTTGTTTGATTAGTCTCTAAATATGCATATTTCATACCACATCTTCATATTTATTCAATATTAATTTCTGTTAATAACACTTCTCTTGTAATTTTTCTAGGTCCATGGTATGAAATGAAGAAGAAGATCTAAATCCCATTTATTTGGTGATTTAAAGCTACACATATCACCATTGACCTTGGGGAGCTAATCTATCAAAATCAGATGCAGATATCCAGAAATCAAACTGCACAACTGACAAGAGGACAGACCAGCAGGTCACACCAGGCGGCGCCACCCTGGCAAAGCCAGAGTGGCGAGAAAAGGCCGTTTTGGCTGCATTTCGCAGCGGTACTGGCTCATCTGAGCCAGTACTTCTGGAAAGGGATTGTTCCCCGGGCTGCTTTCCTCTTGTGCTTATAAATCCCCCTTGGTTTTTCAGAGAGGGGGATATGCAGAGAATAGAAAGTTTAGGCTTATTTATTGTTGTATTTTCTTTGTTTTATTGTATTGTCTTCTTCTTCCTCTAGCTTAGTTTATCCATTAGAGTGAAAGAGAGAGAGTGTGTACAAGTTGTATTTGAAGGTGACAATCTTATACAAGTAATACTTCTCCTTCTTCTTTTCATTCCTTGGTGTTTTTATTTGCTTTCATTTCCTTGCAGTAGTGTAGAACTTTAATTTTTTACTTCTTCTCTCTTGTTTTTCTGACTCATGTCTAGCTAACTTTGCATAGCACGACTTGCTAACTATTAACCCACTATTTCTAACAACTTGATTGATAACCCAAATGAGCCAATAGTGTCAAACAAGCCTTATGCGAACAAGAGCTAGGACATCTTAAGACGAGGGTTCTAACTTTAACTTACTTACAAGTATTACCACTCTCATATTTTATGCTTAATCATTTTTGATGATCTATAGATTGTAAACACTACTTGTTTTCGTAAGTAAGAGATATTCCTATTCATCTTTGCCGATACCAATAGTGCACTTGTTTCTTCCCTTATTCTTGCCTTCAATCGAATCTTGATAAGGGAATGTTAAGTTTTGTCATGTAAAGCTAAGTGAAGGGAAGAACCTTCATTTGATCTCCAACGTGAATAGTTCCTATGCATAAAGCTTATGCTTGCCTATGATCCATTGTGAGGCTACATCTTTAAGAAATTAGAGATTAGTGGGAGTAATTAGTAGAAAGTTAACCATGCGTTTTTACCCTTGCAAAAACCAAAAAATCACTTTTCCAATCTTCAAAACAATCTCAATAATTTTTGAAATAACACTTATTTTCTTTTCAATTTTTTATTTGAGACAAGGAACATCTTTACCACGAACAAAGAAGCTGCATTCAAGCTTTCGTCGCTCTCCCTCCTTGTGTATATGACCCGTACAACCACTTCTCTATTACAGTTAAATAGCTAAAGCAGTAACATAGATCATCACTCTTTTACTTATTCTTGTGCATGCTTTTTAGCGATAATATTTTTGCGCCGTTGCTGGGGAGGGAATAGCTTTATTATTCAAACACTAAAAAATCTTCTTTGTTTTGTGTGTAGAAGAAGTTGCCAAGGAGCTAATAATAACGGGAAGCAAGATCGGTGGACAAAGACGTTGCATAAAAAAATCATTTTCCCTCAGAAAAATCATGTAAAAGCGAATTTTTCTGATTGTAATACTAACAAAAGCTCTTCTGTAGCGTTACCAAAAATCGCACAAAATTGCTTTCTATAAAATTTTTAGTTCACTTGTATGATTCACCTTTACACTTGTAATAACTCAACATCATTTGTTGTTAAAATGAAAATAAGATTAGACTCTTGCATTTAGGGCATGCGTCTATTTCAATTCATTTAAATTTCTGTTGAAGAGTGCTGGAGAAAGATATGTGTGCATATCATTTAGAATAGGAATAATAACTTGGGTGATTTATCGCTTTGAGTGTTATCTTGTTGTATATTGTACACAAGCACAAAATTAATTTTAAGGGCAAATCCCAATAAAAAAGATAAGGCGGGGATGTCATTGCCCTTTCTTGGCCCAAAAACAATTCTCCATCTCACGCACAATCCCAAGCCTATTAAAATCTGATACACGTTGGCCCTAGGGACATCTCGGACTCATTAAGAGATTAACTGAGGCTAGAAATTATAAGAACTATAGTCCTGCAAAATCCGTGTCTAATGAAAAGGATTGAGAGAATAAGTCTCGAAAACTCCATGGTCTGGCGTAATTAAAGCACAAGACTCATGCCCGGATATCTCCCACCAAATTTTGCCCTTTCCTGGCCAATTAGCTTGCAGTCTAATTCCTGCAAAAGCTCCCTCGGGAAATTGACCAGTTAGGAGTCGTCTAGGTGTAGGTACCTTAGACTAGGCTTGTTGGTTGTTCTCCTTCTTTCTGTTTGTTTTTATTCTTTTCGTTTGTTTGTTGCTTATACGTTATTTGTGGTGTGCTGCATGCAAGAGTGGTTAAGAGATCTGTCCACATCTAGACTCGTCAGAAATACTTCTCTTCCACTGCACCCTGAACAGTTGATGGCTTCGATACAGGACAGATTTTACCCTATCAAAACTTCACTCCCATCTTGCATAAAACTTCTTGAAGTGAACGGTAATAATTTTGAGTTAAAATCACAATTCATCAACACTCTTCTGAAATTTCACGGTTTAGAGTCAGAGGACGCATACTTTTTTGTTAGAGAATTTGATGAAGTATGCCTTATGATACGTATTCCACAACTAGGAGACAATGTCGTCAGGTTAAGTTTCATCCCCTTTTCCCTAAAGGATCCAGCTAAAAATGGTTGTATATCTTCATTGTAGACTCTGTCACAACGTGGGATGATTTCATCAAGGCTTTCTTAAAGAAATTTTACCCAATGCACAAAACTGGCCTCATCAGAAAGAACATCATGTAGTTTAGGCAAGAGCAGAGCAAACCATTCTTGAAGATACATTGAGCGATTCAAAGATCTCCTAGCCTAGTGCCCTCATCACGGTGTAGAGAAATGACGTCAGTCCCAGATTCTCTATGATGATTTAGATTATCAAACAAAAATCTTATTAGAAACCATATGTCAGGGGGGATTCTTGCAAAAAGATGAAAACCAGGTTGGGATCTATTTGAAAATTTAGCTGAGAAAACCCTCCAATAGGAGCCAACCTCTGAGAAGCCAAGGAATTCACAATCGATAGCTTCTAAAGGAGAGCTCCTATCCATAGAATCATCCATCGCTGCTGAAGCTAAGATAGCCACTCTGATGAGAAGAATAGAAGCTTTAGAAACAAAAAAGCCCTCCAAGGTCAACAAAATCAACCCACCACAGATACACAATAAGGATTGTTCATATTGTTAGGACCAAACCATGTTCTCGAAGAGTGCACAGTTTTTCAAACTCATCAATTACCACCGGAACACATGAATGCGGACTTCTCAAGGCCACAAAATAATTCCCACTAACAAACTTACAATCTCGATTGGAGAAATCACCCTAATTTCTCTTGGGGCCTGTACAATTATCCCAGGCCCAATTTCTCCAATAATATTCACCATCCCAATCCTCAAGCAAATTTTCCCAATTAACTGTCCTCTTCTTCTTTCCAAAACTCACCAGCGGAGAAAAACACAGTAAATTGGAGGAGAGTTGGAGGCATTCCTGAAGACTCATACCATCTTCATGCAAAGCCAAAGACAAATGTTGAACAACCATGCATAGACTATATCTAAATTGGAAGTTCAGATGAACCAGTTAGCAAATTCTCTAAGTGAAAGACCTAAGGGTGCTTTACCTAATCAACCGCTAGTCAACCCTAAGAATTCTAGTCAAGCTTATGAAGTTCAAGATTCTCAAATCAACTAGTGTAATGTTGTCCATACATTAAGGTCAGGAAAGAAGGTTAACAATCAGGTCTATCAGCTAAAAAGTCCGGTTCAAAGTGATCCTACTCTGCTCCATAAATGTCTGATAAGGACACAGCTACTTATCAAGTTCACAAGCCTGCAGTACCATTTTCAAATAGGCTTAGGAATAACAATAAGAACATGCACACGAAAAAGATACTCGAAATGTTCAATTAGGTCAAATTGAATGTGCCTCTTCTTGACGCTATCCAATAAGTTTCAGCATGTGCTAAATTTCTTAAGGATATGTGTACTAAGAAGAGAAAAATGAATATGCCAAGGAAAGTATTTTTAGCAACCAATATAAGCGAACTTCTAACTGGTTCCATTCTGATCAAATACAAATATCCCGGATGTCCCACAATTTCTTGCACCATAAGACAAATAGAAATTAGCCGAGCACTTCTTGACTTGGGAGAAGTTTAAACTTGCTACCTCTTTCAGTATACCAGCAACTTGGGTTGGGCGATCTGCGTTCAACTCGAGTAACCATTCAGTTAGATAATCGCTCTGTGAAAGTTTCCAAAAGGAAAATCACAGATGTCCTTATTCGGGTCGGGGATTTCATCTACCCTATTTATTTCATTGTGCTTGAGACCCAATCTATGTCAAACCCAAGGTATCAAACTTCAGTCATCTTAGGGCACCCATTCCTTAACACAGACAATGCCATAAATAATTGTAGGAACGGTCCATGCGATTGACCTTTGGAGATATGACCAAGGATGTCAATGTTTTCAATCCAGGAAAACAGCCCAGGGATATGAACGATCAGACTTTTGAGGTCAACTCTATTGAAAATTTGACGAGTGAGCATGAGGAGATCATGAAGATAGACACAGAGAGCGATTTTGGTTTGGAATCTGAGGATTTCAATTTGGACCAGATCATTGATTCAGCAGTGGATTAGGCGTCAAGCCCAAGTATACTTATTCCACGACCAAAATTTCAATTCTCGCTCCAATTAATCCACTCCTTCCTAGGAATTGAAACCTTTGCCCGAGCACCTCAAGTACACCTATCTGGGCGAAAGAGAAACCCTGTCAGTCATTATAGCATCCTATCTGACTGAAAAACAAGAGGAAAGGTTGATGTCAATTTTAAGGAAACATAGATAAGTAGATGGACAATGAATGACATTAAGGGATAAGTCCAGCAACAGTACAATATCGTATTCATTTGGATGATGATACGACTCCAAGGAGGGACCCACAACGTAGGCTTAACCCATTAATGCAAGATGTTGTGAAGACAAAATTTTTGAAATTAGTAGATAATAGGATCATTTATCCCATTTCTGATAGTCAATGAGTTAGTCCTGTCTACACTGTACCAAAGAAAATTGGCTTACCGTAGTGGTAATGAACACAAGGAGTTGGTACAAATAAGACTACCTACCAAGGTTCGTGTTTGTATTGACTCTCGAGATTTGTGTTCTGCTCTTTGGATCTTGAATAGAGTTCAGATGAGACTGATGACTTTTAGATTATTGATTGTTAGTATTTTTTGGATGTACTCCTGATTTTATTATTGAGTATGGATGAACTTTTGATATTGAGTATCAGATATAGACCATTCTAGATTGCAGTTGTTTGAGGATGTTTCCTCTTTAGATATGATTTCAGTATGTGTCGACCTAGTTGGTCTTGAGGATGTATCATGTGCTTCATATTTGGTTATTGATACATCAGTTGTTAGTTAATAGAAATTGAGTTATTAAGATAGTGTCCTTGTATTTCAGAGTTATTAGATAGTAATTATCAGCTTATCAGTTATTGGTGAGACTATTTGTGGTGATCATATGAAGTGTTCAGAGTTTATAAGAGTTGTTAGAGATCAGCATCAGTTATCAGTGATTAGTGCTCAGTTGTGTTAGTAATTATATCTCCAGTATTCAAATGTCAGTTATTATTTGTTAGTGATCAGTTGTCAGTTGTCAAATATCAGCTAGTATTGACATCAGAAGTTGTTGGAGAAATCAGTTACTCATAATAACTAATATTATTGCTTGATAATAAAAAATATCATAACCCAGGGAACAAGGATAATTGCCTGATAATGCATTTCTTATATTTTGGAAGGACGAGGTATGGTATACCAAATTTAGGTTCCAACCATGGGGAACCCAGGTAGTACTGGCTACTTAGTTATTCAGTTATTCAGTCTCAGTTATTAGGGCTATACCCAGACTATTGCACCACACCAGTTACTCTTTTGTGTGGGGTTGTGATCTTCAGTTATTAGGGCCTTGTGGTCCGTCCTGATTCAGTGCCAGGAATGTTAGACTGTGATACCGGGCATGCACGGTACCTTCCAAAACACATGCACTATATTGGCAGACAGTTGCAATAATAATAATCTTAATTGCTATGTGGGAAAATGGTTGTGGTATGGGACACAGCTAAGTACTACATTAGTTAGGTTAGTAAGAACCAATCAGACTAGTGACATATGCTAGGTTACAAATCCTTGACATCAGTAGCTGTGATATGAGTCATATGGTTATACATCTTGATACAAGTTATTGATTATCATGGTATCCTTCTCCTACAGACATGTTATTATTCAGTTATATTCTATTTACAGTTATCATGTTATTAGGTTGTTATTTGTTTATACATATTGCTAGTATTCCGTTGTTTCTTACTGTTTATTGATTATGTACATATTGTTTATATACGCGAGCACCTTCCCATACACACATACCCACTGGGTTACTTTCTGACGACCCTGGATTTGCACGTCCAGATTAGATATGCTTTATTTCATTGATAAGGTGTTCGATGAGCCCGTGCATGTTGTGAGGAATCTGGAGTATCTCTCTACCTAATTTCGGTATTCTTATCTCTCTTGCCTTCTTTTATTTCTCTAATTATTACTTGATTCATCTATGTCAGACTTGGCTTCTATTATATTTCTTATTTCATTTGATATCATGTGTGGACATATGTATACATTATTACAGTGTTCACGCTTTATTATAGTTCAAATTTGTAGCTTATTTCGGGTTACTTAAGGCTTAGCGCGTATACGTGGGATATTTTTCTTGTGTATATGCACCCCCGACTCTCGTCGCGTCTCCGCTCCAGCGTATTTTGGGAAGCGGGGTGTGACAGGGTTTTCTTGGTATCAGTGCCTAGGTTTTCGACTCGCGATCTTGATATTTGACTTTTGATTTCGCAAGAAGACCTAGTTCATACTGGTAATTTGAAACAAGCTAGAGTTATACTACAATATAAACATATATTATCTATATAATGATATGGAGTCCCTTGTAATGATCATTCTTCCTTGAAATTCTATTTCTTGATCTTTTAATATCCGTGATTTCAACTTTCCTTCTAGAGTAATCTGGTTTCCATCTTGATTCCTATCCTTCTTTCCTAATCTATTTCTCTGGTTTCATCTCCTGGAACTGGTTACTCCATGATGAAGCCGGTAGCAAAAGTCAGAGTAGTGCAGCGGAATTGTAGTGTCCCAAAGAGGCGACGTGAAAGCTTGTTTGTTTCTCCTTTGATTTTGATTTCGTTAAGTGTTCCCTACTTTATTGATATTTCGAAGACGAAATTTTTATAAGGTGGGTAGAATGTAATATCCCTATTTAGTGTTACTATATTTTTATTTTTAAGTATTTATTTTATTTTACTAGTTATTTTATTATTTTTAGCTTAATTTTTAGTTATTATTATTATTAAATATACAAATTATTTTTAAAATGGTAAATGGTAATTTGGCTTTATATATTATTACCATTATTTCTTATCAATATTTTTAGTTACTTATTACTATTATTTCCATTATTTTCTTTCATAATGATTATTATTAGTATTGTTGGTGTTTATTAATTATTATTATTAGTGTTACTATTATTTTATTTATTTATTTTAATATTAGTATAAATTTTAGTGGTAGTGATCGTTGTTACTTATCATTTCTATTATTATTGTTTTCGTTATTATTAATTATTGTTGTTGTTAATTAATATTAGTATTATTATTATTTTTATTAGTGGTTTATTAGTATTATTATTAATGGTTATGAGTAACTCTTACTATTATTATTAACTATTAATATTGTTAATTGTTATTATTATTATTATTACTAGTCTAGTTGTTTATATTATTGTTGATTGTAATTAGTATTATTAATATGTATTAGTATTATTGCATTTCATTATTCCTATTTTTCATTCTTATTTTCTACTCTTTACCCTTAAACCAAATACCCATACCCGTTATCCTCTTTTATCCACATACTCATGATCCTATACCTAAGTCCAAACTCATACCCAATAGCAAACCCACTACCCAAATCTAATAACCCATTATCTCCACGTCCTATATAATCCTAACTTAATCTCTAAACCTAAGATTAAATTTAATCCTAAATCTAACCAAATTCTCTTCCATCACTCTGTCGCACCCTCCTTGGCATCTGGCCGAGCAGCCCTCTACCGCGCCCAGAACCAGCGTCCCACCTCTGTAGAACAGCCCCCACGCCAATGCAGCGCGGCTTGCCTGGTTGCTATTCCTCCCCTACGCTCACAGCCCCACCATGCACTCCCAGCCGCTGGCCACAACTCATTCTCCTCTCTCTCTGAACTCTTGCAACCCCCCGTGGCGCACAGCCCCTACCGTATAACACCCCAAGGCCTGCACAACTACCTCTCGAATCATTGAACCCCCACTCCATCATCCTCTCCTGCGAGCTCCACTGAAGCCCATATCTCCCCTTCTAGCCGTGCCTTCAAAACCCAACTAGCCCACCCCAGATCTGCAGCAACCAGGCCATCTCTCCCCTATGCTCCACCCACCATTGGCTGAGCTTCCCATGCCTGGCTGCCCTTTGAAGACCGCAGGCCACCATGGCATAGCACCCCTCTCCCTTGCCATGCACAGCATACCTCCAGCCCCTTACTACACCTACACCCCTTGGCTATTGTCCCCTTTTTCCTGTTGCCATCAGGATCGCCCGATTTCCTCCGTCGGTGAGCGCGAGGACACTCCACTCTTTTTCGGCATTCCATCGTTATCCTCCGCAGCCTCCAGCCCTTCCGTCGGAGCCTCCATCGGCGCGCTGCGAGCCTTGCCCTTGCGTGAGTCCCTTCTTCTCTCCCTCTCTTTAATTTATAAGATAAGCATGCAAGAATTATATTGGTAGGGTAGATGTGTAAATATGTGTACAATTGCATTTTCATGAAATATGTTAGTGTGTGGAGTGCATGGGTATGTATGTGTGTTTTAATTCATGTAAGTGTGTGTCTGTGTGTGCGCGCGTGCGTGCGTGTGTGTGTATGTATATATAGTGTATGCATGGGTATGTATATGTATATATAGTGTATATGTTTGTGTATACTCATATATATGTATGTATGTGGGTGCACC
Source organism: Agave tequilana (assembly GCA_038442645.1). NCBI lineage: Eukaryota > Viridiplantae > Streptophyta > Magnoliopsida > Asparagales > Asparagaceae > Agave > Agave tequilana. The sequence goes on along the minus strand of JAVJIF010008278.1, from coordinate 141,962 downwards.
CGTGTGTGTATGCATGTGTGGCGTGCGTGTATATGTACATGTGTGAGTGTATTATGTGTGTGTTGATTCCCCTTCTTTTTGTGTATTTGGTTGCCTGTTAAAGCGTTTTGGACTTGCTCGTGCGATCCAAACTCGGTAAAAAGAGATTCGGAATTGTGTTTGTTATGGACACGATACATTGGCAATTCGAAGACCGATCCATAGAATGATCAGGAGATCCGTATCGGTTCGTGGAGTGAAGACTAGACGGCGTTTCGATTTCAAAACCACGTCATTTCATGTGATTATTTGTTCTTGTGTCATTTATTTATTTATCGTTGTCAGTAGGTGTCTATAAGCTATTGTATCATTTCATATGACCATCTGATTTATTTTACCAGTTTGATTATGTGTATCACTTCTTGAGACATCAATGAACATTCACCATAATTATTTAGTTGATATGAGCTTGTATCAGCGTCATTTCATGTGTTGGTAGTTTGTCGCTATTGGCTTAGGCCTAGTATTAGAAGACCTTAGATTGTGACTGGATTCTATCTATTGATTGGCTGGATTAGTTTATATTTGAGCATATCAGATGTATATGGACCTTGTATTTTGATATTGAGATATTAAACTTATATCATTTCATGTGTAACCGTTTCGAATTCGGACTACTTGTAAAGGAACTTGGACTGTAATTGGAATAATCTTGAGTTGAATTGATTCGTGATTATGGATAGATTCATATTTTATGTGGAGTGCTTATCAGACTTGTTATTCTTTCTTTGGTAATAACATAGATGAGGATTCATTTGGGTATTGAGGACGGATTTGTTATGATGTTACGTTATTAAGAGATTGGATTTCTTAATGTTTGAATCAGTATTTGAAATTAGTTAGAGTTGAAATTAATATGAGATTTATGTTCTGTTCTTTGGATCTTGAATAGAGTTCAGATGAGACTGATGACTTTTAGATTATTAATTGTGAATTTTTCAGATTTACCCCTGATTTTATTTGTTGAGTATGGATGAGCTTTTTGATATTGAGTTTCAGATATAGACCATTCTAGATTGTGGTTGTTTGAGGATGTTCCCCTTAAGATATGATTTCAGTCTGTGTCGACCTAGTTGGTCTTGAGGATGTATCATGTGCTTCATGTTTGGTTATTGATTACATCAGTTGTTCAGTTAATAGAGATTGAGTTATTATGATAGTGATCTTGTATTTTAGAGTTATCAGCTTTTCAGTTATTGATGAGACTATCTGTGGTGATCATATGATGTGTTCAGAGTTTATAGGACTTGTGAGAGATCAGTATCATTTATCAGTGATTAGCGCTCAGTTATGTTAGTGACTATATCTCCAGTATTCAGATGTTAGTTCTTATTTGTCAGTGATCAGTTGTCAGTTGTTAGATATCAGCTAGTATTGACATCAGTAGTTGTTGGAGATATCGGCTACTCATAATAACTCATATTATTGCTTGATAATAAAAAATATCATAAACCGGGGAACAGGGGTAATTGCCTGATGATGCATGTCTTGTATTTTAAAAAAACTAAGTATGGTATACCAAGTTTAGGTTCCAACCATGGGGAACCCAGGTAGTACTGGCTATCTAGTTATTTAGTTATTCAGTTCTCAGTTATTAGGGCTATACCAAGACTACCACGCCATACCAGTTACTCCTTTGTGTGGGGTTGTAGTCTTCAGTTATTAGGGCCATGCGGTTCATCCTAATTCAGTGCTAGGAATGTTAGACTGTGGTACCGGGCATGCACGGCACCCTTCCAAAATACATACACCACATTAGCAGGCAGTTACAATAACAATAATCTTGATTGATATTTGGGAAAACGGCTGTGGTATGGGACACAGATAAGTACTACATTAGTTAGGTTAATAAGAACCAATCTGACTAGTGACATATGCTAGGTTACATATCTTGACATCAGCAGCTGTGATATGAGTCATATGGTTATACATCTTGATATTAGTTGTTGATTATCATGGTATTCCTTCACCTACAGACATGTTATTATTCAGTTATTTCTTTTCACAATTATCATGTTATTAGTTTGTTATCTGTTTATACATATTGCTAGTATTCTGTTGTTTCTTACTTGTTTAGTGATTATGTACATATTGTTTATATGCACGAGCACCTTCCCCATTACACACAAACACACTCACTGGGTCGTTTTCTGACGACCTTAAATTTGCACATCAAGATTAGATATGCTTTATTTCATTGATGAGGTGTTCGATGAGCCAGGGCATGTTGCGAGGAATCTGGAGTGTCTCTCTACCTAATTTCGGTATTCTTATCTATCTTGCCTTCTTTTATTTCTCTGATTATTACTTGATTCATCTATGTCAGACTTGGCTTCTATTATATTTCTTATTTCATTTGATATCATGTGTGGACATATATATATATATATATATATATATATATATATATAATATATAATATATATATATATATATATATGTTATTGCAGTGATCGCGCTTTATTATAGTTTAGATTTGTCACTTATTTCGGGTTACTTAAGGCTTAGAGCGTATATGTGGGGTATTTTTCTTAAGTATATGCTCCGCCGACTCTCGTCGCGTCTCCGCTCCAGCATATTTTGAGAAGCTGGCGTGACAGGATTTTCTTGGTATCAGAGCCTAGGTTTTCGACTTGCGATCTTGATATTTGACTTTTGATTTCACAAGAAGACCTAGTTCATACTGGTAATTTGAAACAAGGTATAGTTATACTGCAATATTAACATATATTATCCATATAATGATATTTAATCCCTTGTAATTGATCATTCTTCCCTTGAAATTCTATTTCTTGATTTTTTGATATCCCTGATTTCAACTTTCCTTCTAGAGTAATCTGAATTCTATCTTGATTCCTATTCATCTTTCCTAATCTATTTCTCTGATTTCATCTTCTGGAACTGGTTACTCCATGCTGAAGCTGGCAGAAGTCAAAGTAGCGCAGCGGAATCGTGGTGTCCCAATGAGACGACGTGGAAGCTTATTTATTTTCTTCTTTAATTTTGATTTCTTTAATTATTCCCTGCTTTATTAAATTTTGAGGACGAAATTTTTATAAGGTGGGTAGAATGTAATATCCTTAGTTAGTGATACTGTTTTTTATTTTTTAAGTATTTATTTTGATTATTGTTATTTTATTATTTGTTAACTTAATTTTTAGTTATTATTATTATTAAATATACAAATTATTTTAAGATGGTAAATGGTAATTTGGCTTTTATATTATTACCATTATTTCTTATCAATTTTTTTAGTTACTTATTACTATTATTTCTATTATTATTCTTTCATTATGATTATTATTTATTATTATTATATGGCTAATTATTATGATTATTATTTTATTCTTATTACTATTATTTTATTATTAGTGATACTCTCGTCGCGTCTCCGCTCCACCATATTGTTGGTGTTTATTAATTATTATTAGTGTTACTATTATTTTATTTATTTATTTTAATATTAGTATAAATATTACTAGTAGTGGTAGTTGTTAATTATCATTTCTATTATTATTGTTTATGTTATTATTAATTATTATTGTTGTTAATTAATATCAGTATTATTATTATTTTTATTAGTGGTTTATTAGTATTATTATGAATGGTTATGAGTAACTCTTACTATTATTATTAACTATTAATATTGTTAATTGTTATTATTATTACTAATCTAGTTGTTTATATTATTATTGATTATATTTAGTGTTATTAATATGTATTAGTATTATTGCATTTCATTATTCCTATTTTCCATTCTTATTTCCTACTCTTTACCCTTAAACCCAATACCCATACTCGTTATCCTCTTTTATACCCATACTCATGATCCTATACCAAGTCCAAACCCATACACAATAGCAAACCCACTGCCCAAACCCAATAACCCATTATCTCCACCTCCTATATAATCCTTACTTAACCCCTAAACCTAATATTAAACCTAATCCTAAATCTAACCAAATTCTCTTCCATCACTCTGTCACACCCTCCTTGGCATCTGGCCGAGCTGCCCTCTGCAGCATGTTGGCCCAAAGGTTATAATCCCAGGTTTTGTGTTTTGATGATAACAAAGCATATAAAGTTATTTGGTACTAATCAAATTAAAGAGTGTATTACAGCGTTTAAAAAGATCTAACAGGTTCTTCCTCTAAAGGAAGGTGTTGATGGCTCAAGGGTACTCAAATACGGGATCATAGCTCAAAGCTCTCAATATTGCTCAAGCATCACTATCAGAGAACCCGCTTGAAAATTCTTGTAGTCGATTAGAACCTTGTAAGAAACTAGTTTGTTAAAGAGCAGAATATCGATTTGAGGCTCAAAGATACACACACACAAAAATGCACGTTTTCAAAAGTATAGTTTTTGACATGTTTGGTTTTGATAATTGTTCCATATTTTTCTAGAAATTTTTATCTCTGTTTAGAACTTGTATCTTATGGCTATGCATGTATTCTCTCTTTCAAAATTCAAACAAAAATTATTTGAAAATTTTCTGTATCTTCTAAAATACCTTGACCTAGTTTTTTGGCCTAGGTCGGTCAACCAGGCAGTCGCCATACCTATTACACACCAGAACGGTCGACCGAACCTCTGGCAATTGGGAGTGTGCATGGCACATTCCCGGTCGACCGGTCCCCTATTACAGTCGATCGGGCGGTCGATCGACTGTAACTAAGTTTGGTCTCGGTTATACACGGTCGATTGACCGTCGACCGAGAGCCAATGGTCAAATTTTTTTTGAATGGCCGGTCGACCGGCCGATCGACCGATACACTGCCAGATTGGCAGTAACGGGCAATTTTTGAAAGTTGTTTTTAAAAATGTTTTTTAAAACGTATTAAGTTGAATTTCAAGGGTCAATTTCTTTCTTTTATACCTGGTAAAACTATTCTAAAAATATTTTTCTAAAACCTATATAAAGGGTCATTAGGATTGAACAATTCACTATAACAAATTCCATTGAAAATCAAATTTTTACTTTCAAAGAGAAAAAGTTTCAAGTTTTATTTTGTGCTTTTATTTTCAAAGTTTTCTGGTCTTAAAATCTTTCTCTTATGTTTTTCACTCTCACTTACATCCTTGAGCTTCAAGTTTAACTTTTACTCTATAGGGTCTTTGTAAGAGAGTTGTAAAGAAGAGTGTTTGTGATCTCTTGATCACCCAGAATTTGCTATCTCAATTTGCTTTGTGCTGCCTTTGGTGTAGAGGATTGGTTTAGAGAGTTGTGTACTCAGAGTAGTTGTAATTCCTTGTTGTAAGGTCCCTTTGTGGAGGATCTAATAGTGGATAGTGAAATCCTTCATGGTGGTGAAGGTGGAGACGTAGAGCGGTGGCTCGAACATCGAAACAAATTTCATTGTTTGCGATTATTTTATTGTCTCTTTTTATTTGTTTATCATTCATTCATTCTTATTAATCAATACTCATATCAACAAGATAGCAATTGGGCACCTCAACTTTCATCTAGAGGAATCGCAAGGAGAAGTTCAGAGCCCTTCACGGAAAATTTGGCTTCAAGTCTTATTTTGAGTGATCGGTTGCATCATTTCATATTATATTGTTTAGAATTTTAATTTGATTAGCTATACACATATTCACCCCCTCTAGGTGTAATTTCAATTGGTATCAGAGCCTTCGTCTCTAGATTTGGCTTAACAACCTTAGAGAGATCCTAACTGCTAATCATTTTATTATCATCTTCATTCCCATCCACTATAGGCAAAATGGCCGAAGGTATTAAAACCCCTCCCAAGTTTAATGGCCTTAACTTTCCCATATGGAAGGTTAAGATGACTGTGTTTCTACAATCCCTAGGAAACCGGGTTGCAAAGGCGGTGACTAAACCCTTTAATATACCCACTGGTGATGAGCACACTTGGTTCGATATTGCCACCAAGGAGTTTGATGCCAATGCAAAGGCACACTCTGCATTGCTTCAAGTCTTGAACGATGACGATATAACTAGGGTCATTCATTGCAAATCTGCCGAGGAGATTTGGTCACACCTAGTGGTCACTCATGAGGGAGCATCACAAGTCAAGAGGGCTAAAATTGATCTCTTGCGTTCCCAATATGAAAACTTCACTATGCATGAAAATGAGTCCATTGATAATATGATTACAAAATTTACTAAAATAACTAATGGTCTTTCTTCTTTAGGTGATGCCAAGGACAAAGATCAAAAAGTCCGGAAGGTCATTCGTGCACTTCCACCCTCACGGGAAATCAAAGCACCTACATTGAAAGAGTTAAACGGCAAAGAAGAGATGGAGTTCATCGGTCTTATCGGCAACCTTAAGACCTATGAGATGGAGAGGAAGGTTAGAGAAGAAACGACACCACAAAAGAAGAAGACAATTGCCTTCAAGTCTACTCCCACCATCTTCGACGATGATGAAGAGGAAGAAGATGATGAAGATCTTTCCCTCATTGTAAGAAATGTAAGGACAATGTATAACAAGGCAGAGATCAACAATAGAAGACGATTGCAAGGAAAGGAGGAAAAGAAAATCATCTGTTTTAACTGTCGGAAACCCAGATATATCATTACCGAATGTTCAGATATCAAAAACAAGCAATCTTCCTCAAACAAGCCATTTATGAAGAAAGCTCTCAAAGTTACATGGGATTCAAAAAGTGAATCCGAATAGGAGGTGGACACGTTAAATGTGTGTTCATGGCAAATGATAACACACCTAGGGTAATTTCTGAACCATCCCTTGATGATTGTGATTTAACTATGGATGAATTAGGAGATGCATTTGTAAAACTTTCAAATAATTATGATTTTCTAAAGAAAAATATCTAAAAACGAAAAAGGAAAATAAAGTTCTTCAAAATAAAATTATCACTCTTTCTAAAGAAAAGGATGATTTATCTTCCGCTCTTTTATCCACAAAAAAAGATTTTAATGCATATAGGATTTTATGTAAAGCAAAGTTTCTCTTGATTGATGAAAATGAAAATTCTATTTTAAAAACTAAAATCAACACTTCGAGAAATATTTTAAAGAAATGTGAGTTTGATAAAGCTAAATTAGAGGACATGTTTTCTAGGAAAAATTCTTCAAAGAAACATCTTCATACTACACTTGCTCACACTTCTAAATCACATACTAAGCATGCTCATATTTCACATGCTCATCATACACATCTTGCATTCATTTATGGTAGAGTTTATTCATATACTTATTGTGGCCAAAAGGGTCACTTACCTAACTTTTGTTTTGACCATATAAATACTTCTAATAATCATATTTGGATTCAAAGTACTAACGTCATAGGACCCAAGAAAATATGGGTACCAAAATCAATAACTTCATTATTTGATGTAGGTACATACCAAGGCTCCAAGGTGTAGGGATCGGTGGTATCTTATAGCGGTTGCACACATGACTTGGGACATCAATAATTTTGTAACTCTATCAAGATATCAAGAAGGTGGCACCATCACCTTCAGAGATGACTCAAAGGGCAACATTATCGGTATAGGTAACATTAAATTTGGTTCATCTCTATTGATTGAAAATGTTGTTTTAGTTGACGGACTCAAACATAACCTATTGAGTGTTAGTCAACCATGTGATCGAGGTTTCAAAATAATTTTTGATAATTCTTCTTGCAATATTTTAGATTGTAAAATCGATGCTTGGATTCTTTCCAGATTCAATGAAAATAATGTATATATTATTGATGTGTTAAATTTAGATTGTAATGCTACATGTTTAAATGCTTTCAATGAGGATTCTTGGTTATGACATAGAAGATTGGGCCATGTATCTTTTGACCATCTATCTAAAATTAACTCTAAGGAATCGGTGAAGGGTATTCTTTACTTGAAGTTTGAAAAGGACCGCATTTGTGATGCGTACCAACTTGAGAAAGAAACCAAGTCCTCTTTTAAACCAATCAAGGATATCATGACATCTAGACCATTAGAGTTAATCCACATGAATTTGTTTGGTCCTACTAGAGCCAAGAGTTTAAATAGAAACCGTTTTGTTTTTGTTTTGGTTGACAATTTTTCTCATTTTACATGGGTTTTCTTTTTAGAACATAAAGATCAAGTTTTTTTTTGCATTTTAATGTTATTAGAAAAAGGGTTGAAAAAGAAAAAGTTTTTTGATTTTACGCATAATAAGTGATCGAGGTGGTGAATTCATTAACCATTCTTTTATCACTTATTGTGAAGAAAATAAAATTAGGCATGAATTATCTTGTCCTAGAACTCCACAACAAAATGGAGTCATTGAAAGGAAGAATCGTACTCTTCAAGAGATGGTTAGGACAATGATTAGTGAATACCGATTCCCTCAATATTTATGGGCCGAAGCCGTAAACACTTCATGTTATATATCAAATAGAATTTATTTTTGTAAAAATACTTTCAAAACTTCTTTTGAAATTTACTATTTGAGAAAGCCTAATATTTCTTACTTCAGAGTTTTTGAATACAAATGTTTTGTTTTAAACACCAAAGATAATTTTGGTAAATTTGATGCTAAAGCTTTTGAAGCTATTTTTGTTGGTTATTCTAACACTTGGAAGGCTTATAGAATCTTTAATAAATCTACTTTAATAATGTAAGAATCTATGCATGTTAAGTATGAAGAACCTAATGCGTTTGTTAAGAATATTGTAGAGATTGATTCTTTAGGTGAAGATATGGAGAAAGTAACTTTGAATGACTTACCTATCCAAGAAGATAAGCTAAAGCTTGATAAATAAGGTGAAGCTCAAGAAGTTGAAGTGGCACCAACACTACAACTTCCAAAAGATTGGAGATTCTTTACAAGTCATCCCAAGGAACTCATCATAGGTGATGTATCAAAGGGAGAAGCTACTCGCTCCAAGCTTCATGATTTTTGTGGCCATTTTGCTTTTATTTTCATATTGAACCAAAAAATATTGTTGAAGTCGAGGGCAACTCATATTGGTTGCTTGCAATGCAAGAAGTGCTAAATTAATTTGAGCGCAACCAAGTTTGGCACCTTATTCCTAGACCCCTTGATAGACCAACAATTGGTACAAAATGAATTTTTAGGAACAAGTTGGATGAGTCGGGTAATGTTGTTAGGCATAAAGCTAGGTTAGTGGCCCAAGGTTACACTCAAATCGAAGGTATTGATTTTGAGGAGACCTTTGCACCCATAGACGGCTTGAAACCATACGGATAACACTTACTTTTACTTCTTATAAAGATTTCAAACTTTTTCAAATGGATGTCAAAAGCACATTTTTAAATGGTTTTATTGAAAAAGAAGTGTATGTTTAATAACCCTCCAGGTTTGTTGATCCTACACATTCGGATTTTGTTTTCAAACTAGACAAAACTTCATATGATTTAAAACAAGCTCATAGAGTTTGATATGAAAGACTTTCAATATTTCTTATTTCAAATGGTTTTGTAGAAGGTAAAATAGATACCACTTTGTTTACAAAACATGAAGATAGTGATATTCTTATTGTTCAAATTTATGTTGATGATATTATATTTGGATCTATTAATGAAAAGCTTTGCAAAGATTTTGAATCATGCATGAAGAATGAATTTGAGATGTCTATGATGGGTGAGCTAAACTACTTCCTTGGACTCCAAATCAAGAAAAGGAGTGATGAAATTTTTATAAATTAAGCCAAGTACACAAGGGAACTCATCAAGAAATTTGGACTTGAAGGGGAAAAGATGAGCAAAACTCCTATGGCTACCACAACAAAACTTGACAAAGATGAACGAGGTATAAATGTAAACATTCAACTGAATATAAGCATGATTGATAGTTTACTATATTTAATGGCTAGTAGGACGGATATTATACTTAGTATATGTCTATGTGCTAGATTCCAATCTTGTCCTAAAGAGTCTCATTTGATTGCGGTAAAACTCATTGTTAGATATCTTAAGGGTACTATTAGAATGGGCTTATGGTATCTGAAGACCAAATCATGATGAGCTTTTCGGATGCTGACTATGCTGGTTGTATAGTGGATAGAAAGAGTATTAGGAAATTGTCTTGTTTTACGGTCTTCCAAGAAACAAAATTCTTAGCCATCTCAACCACTGAGGTGGAGTATGTTGCGGCCGGGCTTGTTGTGTACAAGTTCTTTTGATGAAACATACTCTCCTTTACTATGATTTGCATTATGATCATATTAAGATATTTTGTGATAATACTAGTACTATTTATATGACTAAAAATGCAAACCAACATAGTAAGACAAAACACATAGAAATTCGATATCACTTTCGTTGAGATCACTATGAGAAAAGTGAAATTAAAATTGATTATGCTTGAACTGATTTTTAACTAGCAAATATTTTTACTAAGCCACTTAATTTTAATAGATTCTCTTTCATTTGTGGATAACTAAATGTTTGAATTGTTGATTCATGAGTTTTCTTCGGATAAAATCTACATATATTTTAATTTTTGGTTGTTTTTGCTTACCTTTTTTAATGCATAACAAAAAGGGGGAGAAATATTTATGAGTATTTATGAGTATTTATTGGTATTTATGAGTATTTATTGGTATTTGAGTATTTATTGGTATTTATGAGTATTTATTAGTATTTGAGTATTTATGAGGTATTTATGAGTATTTATTAGTATTTGAGTATTTATGAGGTATTTATGAGTATTTATGAGTATTTATTGGTATTTGAGTATATGTGGGTATTTGTTTAATCATTCTCTTATACAATGCCTTTATCATATAACTTGTTGATATCTTTTACTTGATAGCTAGCATAACTTGAGGGGGAGCTTTTTCAAAGCTCATTCCTAGATTTTCTTTTAAATAGCCCATATGTTTTGTCATCATTAAAAGGGGGAGATTGTTGGCCCAAAGGTTACATTCCCCGGTTATTTGTTTTGATGATAACAAAGCATTGAAGTTATTTGGTACTAATCAAGTTTAAGAGTGTATTTCAAGGTTCAAAAAAATCTAACAGGTTCTTCCTCAAAAGGAAGGTGTTGATGGCTCAAGAGTCCTCAAGTACGAGATCATAGCTCAAAACTCTCAGTATCGCTCAAACGTCACTATTAGAGAAGCCCGCTTGAAGATTCTTATAGTCGATTAGAACCTTATAAGAAACTAGTTTGTTAAAGAGTAGAATATTGATTTGAGGCTCAAAGATATACACACACAAAAATGCACGTTTTTGAAAGTATGATTTTTTGACATGTTTGATTTTGATACTTGCTCCATATTTTCTAAAATTTTTATCTTTGTTTAGAACTTGTATCTCATGGCTATGCATATCTTCTCTCTTTCAAAATTCAAACAAAATTATTTGAAAATTTTTTGTATCTTCTAAAATACCTTGACCTAGTTTTTGGGCCTAGGTCAGTCGACCGGGCAGTTGACCGTACCTATTACAGGCCAGAACGGTCGACCGCACGGTCGACCGCACGGTCGACCGAACCTCTGGAAATTGGGGGTGTGCATGTTGTGCACATTCCAGGTCGACCGACCGGTCGACTGATCCCCTATTGTGGTCGACTGGTCAGTCGACCGATTATAACTAAGTTTGGTCTCGGTTAAACACGGTCGGCCGACCAGTTGATTGAGAGCCAGCGGTCAATTTTTTTTTGAAGGACCGAACAGCCGGCCAGTCGACCGACACACTGCCAGATTGGCAGTAACGGGTAGCTTATGAAAGCTGTTTTTAAACATGTTTTTTAAAACGTGTTAGTTGAATTTCAAGGGTCAACTTCATCCTTTTATACCTGGTAAACAATTCTAAAAATATTTTTCTAAAACCTATATAAAGGGTCATTAGGATTGAATAATTCACTATAACAAATTCCATTGAAAATCAAGTTTTACTTTCAAAGAGAAAAAGTTTCAGGTTTTATTTTGTGCTTTAATTTTCAAAGTTTTTCTGCTATTAAAATCTCTCTCTTCTGTTTTTCACTCTCACTTACATCCTTGAACTTCAAGTTTAAATTATGCTCTATAGGGTTTTGTAAGAGAGTTGTAAAGAAGAGTGTTTGTGATCTCTTGATCACCCAGAGCTTGCTATCTCAATTTTCTTTGTGCTACTTCTGATGTAGAGGATTGGGTTAGGGAGTTGTGTACTCCAAGTGGTTGTAATTTCTTATTGTAAGGTCCCTTTATGGAAGATCCAATAGTGGACAGTAAAATCTTTCACGGTGGTGAAGGCGGGGACGTAGAGTGGTGGCTCGAACCTCGGAACAAATCTCTTTGTTTGCAATTATTTTTTTGTCTCTATTTATTTGTTTATCATTCATTCATTCTTGTCGATTAATACTCATCTCAACAATATAGCAATTGAGTACCTAAACTCTTATCTAGAGGAATCACGAGGAGAAGTTCAGAGCCCTTCATGGGGAATTTGGTTTCAAGTCTTGTCTTGAGTGATTGGTTGCATCATTTCATATTATATTGTTTAGAATTTTAATTGGATTAGCTATACACCTAGTCATCCCCTCTTTAGGTGGAATTTCACAGCGCCCAGAACCAGCACCCTACCTCTGCAGAACAGCCCCCACTCCAAGGCAGTGCAGCCTTGTCTGGTTCTCCTCCTCCCCTCGCGCACAGCCGCACCATGCACTCCCTACCGTAGGCCACAACCTATTCTCCTCTCTCTCTGAACTCTCGCAACCCCCATAGCGCACAATGATCGGGGGAAAACTACGCACGAAAAGTGTATGTTTTAAAATTAATATTTAAAGTGTGTGCTTTGGCTTCCTCGATACTTCCATTATAGCATAGAGGTTTAAACGAGTCGAATTCACAAAGATGGGAGGCGCAGAAGCTTACACTGTATGTTCATGTGTATGTTAAAATTCTTCAATGTTTTAAACAATCAAAAGCAAAGAAAACAAAGAATAAAAAGAGAAGAATATGGTGAAACACGAAGAAGTGGGAAACATAGAAGAAATAATTTTTGTGATTTTTTTGTATATCTAAAATAAAGTAAAAAGATAAAGGAAACCCATGGCTACTAACTACTAATGGCTCCACTAATCATGCTAATCTCTTAGTGATAGTTGCCTCACATGTATCCTTGGTCATCACTAGTCCTTAGTTCAAGAGCGTTTAAAAGTATGACTCATGCGATAACTTTCATATCCAAACTCAACACAACAAGTGCAAGTTACACTTAAACCATTAAAACTAAAGAAGAGTAAGCATGGAGTAAAGTAATATTAGCTTATTGAGAGTTAGGATGTTAGAGTGTTGGAATCCATCATCATAAGCCATCAATGGCTCTTGCAAGAGCAAGGCTAAGTAGAGGCTATTAGATTCATGTGAATTATCAAGTAAGAAGTTAGCAAGTTAGTGGTTAGTAGTTAGTTGCCATGAGAGAAAATTAGCTAAACATGTAAAAGGAGTTGAAGAGAAGAAAACAAGGAGAGATAAAGAGAACACCTTTCATATATTGTCAACTTCTATTACAAGCAATCTTACTTTCCACTCATGTACCACTATCTCTCCTATTACAAGATCTACAAGAAATGAAAATACAAAGGAGGAAGAAGAAGAACAACTAACCTAAACTACCCTAAACTACAACATGGAGAAGAAAACCCTAAAACTAACCTAAAAACTACTCAAAAACTTACCCTCCCCAGGCTCTAGAAAACCCCAGGGTATTTATAGGCAAAATTAGGCACCAGGATACGGGTACGGAGTCGCGCGTCGAATCTCGGCGGATTCGACGCGCAGCTCCGCAAGATTGCCGCAGAAACGTGGCATGTGTCGCATTTCTGCGACAATGCTTGGGAAACACGCGCATTGCCGCCTGCTGCGCGCTTCCCAGAGGTCTCCCTATCGGTTGTACTTGCTGGATTTCAGATTTGGGCCCCTGGTTTTGACGAAACAGCCCTCCAAAGTCAATGGCTATATTTGTAGGCTTTTAATCACCAATTAAATGTTGATTTTGGGTCTTCTTCATTTCATGCCATGGACCTAGAAATATACAAGAGAGGTATTATTAGTAGAATTTAATATTAAATAAATGTGAAGATGTGATATGAAATATACAGTTTTAGAGAATAATCACACCCCCACACTTATCTTTTGCTCGTCCCGAGCAAAATAAAAAACTAAGAAAATTATTACACCACTTTCGCAGGTGACGCGATTGCACTGGGCATGTGCAACAAGCCGTTAAACCTCTAGGTTTCCCCTAGACGAGGACTTTTATCTCCTGAGGGTTTTCAACGGATTACGTCCACAAAATCCATAAAAAAAGAAATCAAATGTTAGTATTTTGAAAACATATTTTTGAATAGAGAAAAGTGTCGAAATATTTTTGCGAAAATATAAGTGATCCAAGGTCATAGGTTAACCAGAAATTATTTTTCCTTAAACTAAGTCAAAATGCAAAATCTTGTTACAAATTAAATGTAAGAATTCAAAATTGATTTGATTCTTTGTTCTTTAATAAAATTCTTAGAAAAATATGTACTTTGTGAATAGCAAAGATTTTGGGATATCGACTCTAACTTTCATGCCATTTATTTAATAATTTTTCTTTTTTTTCTTCTCTTAGTTTTCTTAAGCTTCTAGCTTACTCGGGTAGTGAGCCTTTAGCCGGTGACTCCCAAACCAGATAGTTTTAGGGCACCAGATAAGAAAACATCCCTCGGACTTAAGGTCTCGAGTAAACAAGGCCACAAAACTAAAGGGGGATTATTTTATTTTTGTCCACCGTTTTAAGTATGAATAATCATGCTTCCTGAGGCATAATTATGCAACTTCAATAAGTGGTTTTTATTTCATTTTTTTATTTATGTATATTTTTTATGGTATTTTCAGTCTTTGTTTCAATCCCAAAAAATTGTGTAAGTGTGAAATGCATAAATCCAAGGCAAAAAATTCAAGATCAAATTATCTTTCCAATCTTACTTTCTTATCCTAAAATTTAAACAAGATCTATTATTTGACTCGGTTTAAAATTTTATAATTTTAGGTCTTCCTAATTCCTAAGATAATCTTAATTTTCTTAATAATAAATCAAAACTATTTCTCTTATTTCAAAAAGTTTTGTAAAAAGAAAAGAAAAGAGTTTTTATAATTTTTTAAAATTAAAAAGAAGTGCAAAAGAAAGAAAATATAAAACTATGTTAGTAAACCCTCCCCTATACTTATCTCATGCATTGTCCTCAATGCATCGTGAATGTGCATATACATGAAACAAGTGGGAAGGGAAGGAAAATTAGCTCATGGTGGTGGCTCCGATGATGGTCTGATTGGGCCAAGCGTTGCTACCCAACCAAGAAAATATGGATCTTGAAGGAACCCACCAATGACCTCTTGATTGAGATTCTACCTACACACAAGAATACAGAATTTCAGAACTTTTAAAATAATAGTGCAAGATGCTCAATACTACCGCTATAGTTAGTGGCTATGCGGGTTGTGATCCACAAGGAGGGACTAGCGATGGAAGTTTTTTAGTAAGTTCTCTTTTATGCTCCAAAGAATAGTTAAAGTTCTTCTTTTGTTCTTTAAAGAAAAGAGAAAAATAAGTTACAAGTAAGTTAATAAGAAAGTGGTAGATTGAGAAGGTGGAGAAAATAGAAAATGGATATATACAAAGAAATTGAAAAGAGTGAAAAATAGTTGGGGTGTTGATAGTGTTGGTAATCTAAATTAAAAATTAAAAGAAAGAAAATTAAAAATTACTTACCTCCTTTAGCCCAATACTTACCTTGAATCTGTGGCAATAATGTTACCTTGAAGTAGAGGCGATCAACGCATAGCCCGTAAGAGTTGATTCCTGTCTCTTTCACATTATATCATCAAAACGATGCAAGTATGAAGTAATACAGAATGAGACTAAAAATCCATCGTCCTGAGCTATCGGTGGTACTCACAAGGGCAAGGCTCTTTCGATGCTATAAGACTCACTTGGATAGCAGTTGTACCAAAAAAAAGAAAAGTAGAAAGGAAGAAGGACACAAAAAATAAAGAAGAACTTTCAAATGCAACTATAGATTCAATCTTGTAACAATAAGAGAAAACAGAATAACTTACATCGGTGTCACTTCTCGTTCTCTTATGAAACTCTGATCTCCTCTGAATTACATAAATAAAACTGAAAATTATATAAAACGAAAAACAAAAAACCTACACTAGAAAGAAGGAAAAACTGGCCTAAAAGTCTATCTCTGCATGGTCCTTCATTTTTGCCTTTGAGATTGTAGGTATTTATAGAAGAAATGCAAAGGGTAGAGGAGTATGAAGATAAGAGAAGCTAGCTATTTCTGAATTTGAATCCTCCCCTTATCTCCAAACTTAATTTGATATGGATATTCAGTTCTAATCTGCATCTTATTAGCGTATTTATTGCTAAATCTAACTTACAAATGATAGCATTAGAAATAGTGATTAACTTAAGAGTTATAGACTTTTAAGTCCTTTTTCTGGATTATCTTGAATCATCAGATTTGAGTTTTGGTAGCGAAAGTTATGATTCAAATACTAAATGTATCCAGCCAGAATCTGAGTCAAAATTGCTTCATCTCATCCGTTGATCTTCTCTCTATCCATTTATCCATTTAGATTTGGACTCTGTATTTGACGTTATTCTCGGTTGATCTTTAGCTTTAACCACTTGATTCACAAAAAACTAAATTTAACCAACTGGATCTCGGATCATCCTCCTCCAACCAAATAGATCTAGTTATATCTTAATTTAACAGATATTTATTCAATTTTATCCTCTTTCTCCCTGATTGCACACATTTATTGCATTATTCTTTATTACATTTTCACATTTATTATATAATAAATCTGTTAAATTCCTTGTCTTAAATGTCTATTTTGCAGAAAATAATCATGGGGAGAAAGAGGATAAAATCAAATAAATATCAGTTAAATTCATATTTAACTAGATTTATTTGGTTAGAGGATGATCCCAAACCCAATTAGTTAAATTCAGTTTTTGGTAAATCAAGTGGTTAAATCTAAAGATCAACCGAGGATAACATCAAATACAGAGTCAAAATCCAAAGGGATAAATAGATAGAGAGAAGATCAACGGATGAGATGAAGCAAATTTGACTCAGATTCTAACTGGATACATTTTAGTATTTGAATCATACCTTTCGTTACCGAAATTCAAATCTAATGATTCAAGATGATCCAGAAAGAAGACTTATAGGGCTATAACTCTTAAGTTGATCACTATTTTAAATTCTATCATTTGATAAGTCATATTCAGCAATCAACATGCCAACAAGCTGTAGATCAGAACTGAATATCCACATCAAATCAAGTTTAGAGATAAAGAGAGGATCCAAATTCAGAAATATTCAGCTTCCCTTATCTTTATACTCCTCTACCCTCTGCATTTCTCCTATAAATACCTGCAATCTCCTATAAATACCTGCAATCTCAAAGGCAAAGAAGGAACGACCAAGCAGAGATAGTTAGGCTAATTTGTAGTTTGTAACTTAGGTTTTTTTTATTTTCTTTCATGTAAATTTTATTTTCTTTATGTAACTGAGAGGAGAGAATACTTTCATGGAGGAATGAGAGCAAGTTTGTACTGAAGGTAACACCGGTGTAAGTGATATTTTCTTCCATTGTTATTTGAATCGAATTGAAGTTTCTTTTTGTTCTCTACTCTTGTTTTCGATTACTTCTCTCTTCTGTGTTGTGGATCCAAATGAAACCGATAGCCTTGAAATTGCCTTGCCCTTGCAAGTGCCGTTGATAGCTTATGGTGATGTATATCCATTTCTATGGTAGTGTAGGTTTCCCCTTTAATCATAGTGTACTACGGGAATGGGGAAGATCCTATTTGTCATACTTCGCATGCCTTCAAGCAAAGGTACATCGTCGAAGGTAAGCACGCGCCTAAGAGGTAACTAACTTTTTTTTAGGTTTTAGTTTTCTTTTCTTTTAATTTTAGTGTAAATTACCAACACCACAATCTTCCAGATTTCTTTCACTCTTTTTCATTTCTTTGTACATATCCACTTCCATTTTCTCCACCTTCTTTATTTATCACTTTCTTCCTAACTTAACTATAACTCTTTTTTCATTTTCTTTTAAGAACTAAAAAAAGATCTTTAACCATTCTTTGTAACCTAAAAGAGAGCTTGCCAAAAAATCTTCCATCGCTAGTCCCTCCTTATGGATCATGACCCGCATAGCCACTTGCTATTGCGGTAGTATTGAGTACTTCACTCTTTATTCTAAGTTCTGAAATTTTGTATTTTTTTATGCAGGTAAAACCTTAATCAAATTTTTGGCGCCGTTGCCGGGGAGAGACGGTAAGTTATTCTCTTTTTAGATTTACATTTTTGGTTAACTTTCTTCTTTGTTCTTGGTGTACAGGTTTGACAACAAGGAATTTTTGCTGCAATGGACATATAAGTTGCCCTGAACTCTGCTCAAGAAAGCAGAGCCCAGAAGCCCTCAGATTTGCTACATTCCTATGGCAATCTGAGTGAACTACTAACCTGTATTTTTTGCAGGTTGGCTGAATTGCAAAGTTTAATATTTGTAACTATTTATTTCCTTATTTGACTCACTGTACATACATTCTAACACAACAGTAAAAGGTTGATTATAAATGCTAAAAATGATTTAGACTTTGCATTTAGGTACATGTCTATTTCATTACATTTTCTATTTACTGTTGAAGAGTGCTGGAACCAAGGTATGTGGGCATAGCATTTAGTATAAGGTTCATTCTTGTATGAAATATTACTTGAGTGTTACTTTTTTCTATATACTTGTACACTGCACTAAATTGATTTAAGGGCTTGTCCTATAAACAAGATAAGGTGGGAAAGTCATTACCCTCACTTAGCCCATAAACAATCTCCTCACTCACTAACCCAAGCCTAACTAAAACTGAGTAGACGTTGGCCCTAGGGACATCTCGAACTCAAATAGGAGACTGACCTAAGGGAGAAGTTGATTTGAACTTGACTCTTGTCAAATCGGTATCTAAGGTTGGGGATTGAGGGGCGAAACCCCGAAGGCTAGTGGTTTGGCATAATTAGGCCCGTTACTTTAAGCACAGATACCTCCCACTGATCTTGCCCCTACCTGGCCGATTAACTTGTGGTCAGATTCAGTAATATACCCCCCGTGGACAGTCTAACCAGTCAGGAGTCATCTAGGTCTAAGGTTTACCCTAACTTAGGTTAGATTTTTTTTATTATTTGTTTAGTTATTTGTTTGTTTTTCTTTGTTTGTGTTTGACATTTATTGTGTAATATGGCTTATAGCAGTAATTTTTCCAATTTTAATGGTAATCCATATTACACCCGACCTCTTTTTCAGATATTACCAACCCGGCAAATCATAACTTTAACCAACCTAGTATGCCAGATTGGTCTTATTCGAATCAATATAACTCATGCCTCGAATCTTATGACCATAATTTTTAAAATAATTTTAACTCTTCACAGAGTCAATGGGGATTCACCTCTCCTGAGTCCAATTTCCAACCAACTTGTCCTCCTTATCCACCTTGTCCACAATATTTCCAAGATTCATACTCAGTTTCACCAGTTCAAAATAGAAAATCATCAATCTAGGAATGAGTATGCGTGAGTCCAAGCAACAATCACAAAAGCTGACGGACTCACAATTTCACCACAAATTCCAAAACAAAACTTCATCTTTTCAAGTCCAATCGCAACAAAACGATGAACCAATTAGCTATAAAAAGATGCTTGAAGCCATGACTCAGGCTCAAATCGCTCATAATTATGACATAGATGTGATGGTCCAAACTCTCCATTCTCACCGTTTGACCATTTCTGATGTCGCTAACCATTCTGTTAGAGCCGAAGAATCATGTTGTTTTGAAAAGAAGATTCCATTTCAGTACACCTATTTGAACTTGCCCAAACTCTGAATTTTGAAAACCACATTGACATTTTGGCAAGTTATCCCTTTCCTAAACTTGAACTTAAGAATGAATATGATCCTGAACCTCAACTTGGTGATTCAATTCTACTTCCTGATTCAATAATGACTCTAGTGTCTCACCTGATTTCATCTTTTTGCCGAGTCAACATTGAATTTTGTGCCAATTCATTAATAAATTGAATCACCAATCTTTTATGATCATCATATTGAACTTGACCAATTCATACTTTTGAAAGTCCCATTGACAAATTGGCAAGTTCTCATTTTCCTGAAATTCAACTCAATGAGAAATATGACCTAGATTCTCAAATTTGTGATGCAGTTCAAATTCCTGAATCAATATTGACTCCTGTTTTGTTACCCAACTTAAGTTATATTTAGAGTCATTTTTGATTCCCACATCTGTCATTCTTGAACTTGAATCACCAATATTAAGTCACATTCCGTTGTTGGGAATGAATGTGGATTTGAGTTTCAACTTCTTGATTTGACCCACTTCCTGAATCAATCCCGACTCATGAACCATTACTTGACTTAAGTCACTTTCCTGAGTCGGTATTAGTTCCCGTACTTCCTAAGTCCAAGTCAATCATTTTATCTTTTCACACTCCATTTTTAGACAAGGGTGTTGATAAAATTGACTCTGAAATTATTTGTAAAATTTGAAAATTAGACGGGGTAAATGTTTTATTAAAAATCGTTCATATATACATCATTTTAGTGAGTTATATTAGAGAGGTTTCTGGTGGGTTCCTCCGAACTCTACGCAAATTAGATTGGGTCTCATTTCGTGGACCAATCAGACCACCACCGGAACTACCACCTTCAGGTAATATTTTCCTTCCCTTTATTCTTTTTCATGCATCTATGCATTAATTCATACATTGAGGACAATGCATAAGATAGGTGTGGGGGAGGGTTCAAACATAACTTAGGTTTTTCTTTTTTTAAAAAAAATATTATTAACTTTTTCTTTACCTTAAAAAAAAACTTTTTCAAAATTGAAATAATATTTTGACATATTTTTGTAAGAAATTAAGTCAATTTAAGGAATAGGATAATAATAATTAGGATTTCTTTTACTTGGTCAAAATAAGATTATTTGTTTGATTTTTAGGGTTAGGAAGATAATTTGTCAAAGTACTTTAGTCTTGATCTTTCTCTTGATGAAATATAAACACTTTATACACTTACACACTTAGGGTTCAAAAAACAAAGATTCTTATGCCTTATATAATATATATATATATAGGAAAATTTTTAAATGAGAAACTTTCTCAAAATAAGCTTCATGAGAAAACCATATAAGAGAGATTTTATGGATGATCCAAACCGTTCATCTTAATCTACATACTCTAATTAGACTACCAAAGCAAAATCACGCGATTTCAAGTCTTTTTACCATACATCAAGTGACATCTTTATTCTACAGCGAATATAACATATGTTTTGTAACTACTTGTTGCATGGGTAAAAAAACTTGAACTCACGTGATTTTTTATTGGCAGCCTAAATAAAGTATATAGATTAAGATGAACGGTCCAGATCATCCACATGATCTCCCTCTAAGGTTTTCTCACGGTCTTCGTGTGAGAAAGTTTCTCACACGAAAACCTCCGTATATATATATATATATATATGTATGTATGTATGTATGTATGTATGTATGTATGTATGAAAAATAAACAAATCTAATTATTGATTAGCTGGGTGCTTTGGCCTAAGCAAGCCTTGGTATTTATGTAAAAGATGATTAGATAAAAAAAGATATATATATATAAAATTTTCTGATTAAGCTGGGTATTTGTGCCTCATAAAGCATAAGTATTCACTCCTAAAAGCGGTTCATATAATAAAATTCTTAGTTTTGTGGTCTTCTTTGCTTGAGTCCTTCAGTCCTTGTGGTGTTTTCTCACCCGTTGCCCTAAGACCGTTTAGTTTGAGAGTGACCGATTGAAGGCTTGGTTTGAGAGTGACCGATTGAAGGCTCGTTACATGGACAGATTAGAAAGCCTAATAGAACTAAGGAATAATACCGCTAAAAATAAATAAATAAAAAAATAAGGCATAAGAGTTAGAGTTAAAGAACCCTTAGTCAAAATTTTCACGGTCATGAAGGTGCATATGACTTAGGGTAAGGTAATAGACTAGATGAGAAGTACAATTTGACTCCTTACTTTGATTGATAACAAATGTTTGAATAGAAACTAAGTTTAGGAATGAAAAATTCTGTTTTCCTATAACTTATAGTTTACATAATTCTTACAATAATACTTCAAATATTTTTCTCTTTCAAAATGTGTTTTCAAAATACTATTAGTTTTCCTATAACTTATAGATTACTTAATTCTTGCAATAATACTTCAAATATTTTTCTCTTTCAAAATACTAATACTTTGTTTCTCTTTCTTTATGGATTTTGTGGTGTAATCCATAGAAAATCCTCACGAGACAAAACTCGTCCTCTAGGGGAAACCTACAGGTTTAACAACTTGTTGCACATGCTCAGTGCAATCACGTAACCTGCGAAAGTGGTCTAATAATTTTTGATTTAGTTTTGTTATTTTGCTCGACGACGAGCAAAAGATAGGTATGGGGGTGTGATTGTACACATTTATTGCATTATTCTTTATTACATTTCCACATTTATTATATAATAAATCTGCTAAATTTCTTATCTTAAATGTTTATTTTGCAGAAAATAATCATTGGGAGAAAGAGGATAAAATCAAATAAATATCAGTTAAATTCAGATTTAACTAGATCTATTTGGTTAGAGGAGGATGACCCAAATCTAATTGGTTAAATTAAGTTTTTGGTGAATCAAGTGGTTAAATCTAAAGATCAACCGAGGATAACATCAAATACAGAGTCCAAATCCAAAGGGATAAATGGATAGAGAGAAGATTAACGGATGAGATGAAGCAAATTTGACTCAAATTCTGACCGGATACATTTTAGTATTTGAATCATACCTTTCGCTACCAAATTTCAAATCTAATGATTCAAGATGATTCAGAAAGAAGACTTACAGGGCTATAACTCTTAAGTTGATCACTATTTTGAATTCTGTCATTTGGTAAGTCATATTCAGCAGTCGACACACCAACAAGCTGCAGATCAAAACTGAATATCCACATAAAATCAAGTTTGGAGATAAGGAGAGGATCCAAATTCAAAAATATTCAGCTTCCCTTATCTTCATACTCCTCTACCCTCTACATTTCTCCTATAAATACCTGCAATCTCAAAGGCAAAGAAGGAACGACCAAGCAGAGAGTAGAATTTAGGCTAATTTATAGTTTGTAACTTAGGTTTTTTTATTTTCTTTCATGTAATTTTTATTTTCTTTCTGTAACTTAGAGGAGAGAATACTTTTATGGAGGAATGAGAGCAAGCTTGTACTGAAGGTGACACCGGTGTAAGTGATCTTTTCTTCCATTATTATTTGAATCGAATCGAAGTTTCTTTTTTCTTCTCTACTCTTGTTTTCAATTACTTCTCTCTTCTGTGTTTGTGGATCCAAATGAAACTGATAGCTCGAAATTGCCTTGCCCTTGCAAGTGCCATTGATGGCTTATGGTGATGGATATCCATTTCTATGGTAGTGTAGATCGCCCCTTCAATTCATAGTGTAATACGGGAATGGGGAAGATCCTATTTGTTATACTTTGCTCGCCTTCAAGCAAAGATACATCGTCG
The DNA here is from genome assembly GCA_038442645.1 of Agave tequilana. Classification (NCBI taxonomy): domain Eukaryota; kingdom Viridiplantae; phylum Streptophyta; class Magnoliopsida; order Asparagales; family Asparagaceae; genus Agave; species Agave tequilana. The sequence continues at coordinate 118,347 of JAVJIF010008278.1, read as the reverse complement.
ATACGGGTCAAAGGTAAGCGGCGCCGAAGAGGTTACTGACTTTTTTTTAGGTTTTAGTTTTATTTTCTTTTAATTTTAGTGTAAATTACTAACATCACAATCTTCCAAATTTCTTTCACTCTTTTTCATTTCTTTGTACATATCCACTTCCTTTTTCTCCACCTTCTCTATCTATCACTTTCTTCCTAACTTAACTATAACTTTTTTTTCATTTTTCTTTTAAGAACTAAAAGAAGATCTTTAACCATTCTTTGTAACCAAAAGAGAGCTTGCTAAAAAGCTTACATCGCTAGTCCCTCCTTATGGATCACGACTCGCATAGCCACTTGCTATTGCGGTAGTATTGAGTACTTCCACACTTTATTCTATGTTCTGAAATTCTGTATTTTTATGTGCAGGTAAAACCTCAATCACTCCCCATGATTATCTTCTGCAAAATAGACATTTAAGAAAAGGAATTTAACAGATTTATTACATGATAAATGTGGATATGTAATAAAGAATAATACAATAAATGTGTGCAATCACACCCCCACACCTATCTTTTGCTCTCCTCAAGCAAAACAACAAAACTAAAACAAAGATTATTATACCACTTTTGTAGATCACGCGATTGTACTGAGCTTGTGCAACAAGCCGTTAAACCTCTAGGTTACCCCTAGAGGACGAGTTTTGCCTCGTGAGGGTTTTCAGTGGATTGCACCCACAAAATCCATAAAGAAAGAGAAAAATGTTAATGCTTTGAAAACACATTTTGAAAGAAAAATATTTAAAATATTATTGTAAGATTTAAGTAATCTATAAGTTATAGGAAAACTAAAATTTTCATTCCTAAACTTGGTCTCTATTAAAAAATTTGTTATCAATCAAAGTAAGAAGTCAAATTGTGCTTCTCATCTAGTCTATTGCTTTACCCTAAGTCATATGCACCTTCGTGACCGTGAAATTTTGACTAAGGGTTCTTTAACTCTAACTCTTATGCCTTATATATATATATATATATTTGGTGGTATTATTTCTTAGTTCTATTAGGCTTTCTAATCTGCCCATGTAACGAGCCTTTAATCGGTGACTCCCAAACCAAATGGTTTTCGGGCACCAGGTGAGAAAACACCCCAAGGACTCAAGGACTCGAGCGAATAAGGACACAAAACTAAGGATTTTATTATATGAACAGCTTTTAGGCATGAATACTTATGCTTTATGAGGCACAAATACCTAGCTTAATCAGAAGATTTATATATATATTATATATATATATATATATATATATATATTTCTTTTTTCCTTTTTTTTCAAACTTATCTAATCATCTTTTACTTAAATACCAAAGCTTGCTTTGGCCAAAGCACCTAACTAATCAATAATTAGATTTGTTTATTTTTCATAGATATACATACATACATACATACATATATATATATATATATATATATATATATATATATATATATATATATATATATATATATATATATATATATTATAAGGCTTAAGAATCTTTGTTTTTGAACCCTAATTGTGTAAGTGTATAAAGTGCGCATATTTCATCAAGGTAAAGATCAAGACTAAATTACTTTGACAAATTATTCCTAGCCCTAAAAATCAAGCAAATAATCTTATTTTGACCAAGTATAAGAAATCTTAATTATGATTATCCTATTCCTTTAAATTGACTTAATTTTGTTGGCCCAAAGGCCCATCACTCTAGTTTTGATGATGATCAACTCAGTAGTTATATTTACTAATAATCTTGTGATGTTTAGTTTCAGATACTTTATCAAGATATTAGTAGGTGATTAGCTTCAACAAGATATTTTGGAAGCTTTCACATGGTGATTCAAGAGCCCGAGCGTCAAAGTATTGGCCCAAAAGGTTACACTCTCCATTTGTTTAGAGTTTTGATGATAACAATACAAATAAGAGCTATTTGGTACTAATAAGTTTGTTCAAGATAAGTTTCAGGTTTTGTACCATGTTTGGAGACCATTGCTTAGCTTTTGCAAGAAATTCTAAGTTCATGGAGCAAAGAAGGCTTATGGCACATCAAGGAAGAAACATAGAAGAGAAGGCTCTAGCTAGGCTTTGCATGGTTCAGGACTTCAAGATTGCTCATGAGATTTCATTAGTTTTGTTTCTAGTTTTATAGTTTTGTTAAAGAATAGTGATTAGGATTGAAGCTCTATATTCCAACACACACGTTTTTGCACACATGCATTTCCTAGAAATATTCCCTATAAATATATATATAAAATAATTTAATACAAAGCCTTTTGATTACAAACTCAATTTTATGTTTTATATATATCTCTAATCAAAAATATTTTATTAGATATCTAAATCTCCTTAAAATTCTTGTTCAGTTTTGACTTTTGGCCTGAGCCGGTCGACCGACCGGTCGACCGACACTCAACTGGTTTTCTGGCAGGTTGGATGCGTATCCGTGTGCACGTTCTTCGGCCGACCGGGCGGACGACCGAAGACTTCGGTCGACCGGGCGGCTGGCCGACTGAAGTGGTGTCTCTCTCTGTTTGTTTCGGTCGACGGGCGGTCGACCGAGAGCCTGCAACGGCTCTTTTTGTTTGAATCCCAGTCGACCGGCCGGTCGACCGAGGTAGCCGTTTCAGCCATAACGGCTAGCTTTTAAACACGTTTTAAATTTGTATTTTTCGTTTCTAAACGGATTTAGGGGATATTTATGGGTCAAATTCTTCCTAATTAACATTATATGAGTTTACTTTTTAATCCCTAGCCCTCTCCTATAAATAGAGGTGATTAGGGTTATGTTTTTAACAACAAGCATTATACAAAAAGTTTCAAAAGTTTTCAAAGCTTTCAAGCGAGTTTGGTCCTTGGTTTTTGTGCTGAAGATTCTCTCATCGCTGAAGTTTTATTTTCTAAACTCTCTCTAGTTCATTTCCTTTTTCCACTTACACTATTTGAGCTTCAATTCTAACCATTACTCTACAGGGCTCTTGTAAGGGAAAGTGGCATTTGCAAAAGATAGTTTGTGGTCTTTTGATCACTAAGAGAGAACTTGTACTTGAGATTGTGGAGTTGGGTACTCCGGTGTGATTGTAATTCTTTGTGAAGTTATAGTTGTTAGAAATCCTTCTGGGTGAAGGCGGGGATGTAGAGCTGGGTGCTCGAACCTCGAAAAAATTCTCGGTGTTTGCGTTTGGTTTACTTGTTCTTACTTGCTCTTAATTCTTGCTTCAATCACTTACTTTATATTCATTGCTTTATCTACTTGCTTCACATTTTCTTTGCTACATTGTACTTGCTCTTCATTTTCATTGTTATATTCACTTGTTGCATAATCACATTGTCAATCAAATACTCATACAACAAGATTGCATTGCGCACCTCCAACTCATATCTAGAGGAATCAGGAGGAAAGAGTTTAGAACCCTTCACGGGGTATTCGGCTTCTAGTCTTGTTTTGGGTTGATTGTTGCATCATATTTTTAATTGTGCATTGATTAGCATTATCACCTATTCACCCCCCCTCTAGGTGATTTTCAATTGGTATCAGAGCTTGGACTCTAGGTTTGGCTTAACATCCTTAGAGAGATCCTAAAAATTTGCTAATCAACATTTGCATTCTTTCATTCATACACTAGTAAACATGGCCGACAACATCAAAACCCCTCCTAAATTTGATGGACTTAATTTCCCTATTTGGAAGGCTAGGATGACTATCTTTTTACAATCTTTAGGTAGCTTAGTTGTAAAATCCTTGACCAAACCCTATGTTAGACCCGATAGTGATGAAAGCACATGGTCCGACTTTACCTTTAGAGAATATGAGGCTAACTCCAAGGCCAAAATTTCCTCCTAACCGCCTTGAATGAGGATGACCTTACAAGAGTTATACATTGCCAATCCGCCTATGAGATTTGGCAACATTTGTCGGTCACGCACGAGGGGACATCACAAGTAAAGAGAGCTAAGATAGATCTCTTGAGGTCCCAATATGAATCTTTTAAAATGATTGATGATGAATCTATTGATTGCATGATTACAAGGTTTACTAAAATCACCAATGCTCTTTCCTCTTTAGGTGATGATATTTCCAATGACCAAAAGGTGCGAAAAGTGATTCGGGCTCTTCCTTCTTCATGGGAGATAAAGGCCACCACCTTGAAAGAATTGAATGACAAGGACGAAATGGATCTCATTAGTCTTATTAGAAACTTGAAGACTCATGAGATGGAAAAGAAGGCAAGAGAAGAAGCCGCTCCTCTTAAGAAGAAATCCATAGACTTCAAGTCTTCTTCCACTCTTGATGACGAAGTAGAAGATGAAGAAGATGATGAGGAGCTCTCCCTTCTTGTGCGAAACGTGAAGAGAATGTACCTTAAGAACAAACTCAACTTTAGAAGGAAGTTTGAAGGAAAAGAGGAGAGAAGAATCATTTGCTACAATTGCCGAAAGCCCGGACATATCATGGCCGATTGCCCGGAATTCAAGAAAAAGGTGACTTCCTCCTTCAAGCAAAACAAGCCGGTTGAAAAGAACGCTTACAAAGCAACTTGGGATTCGGAAAGCGAGTCCGAAGACGAGGTGGACACGGCGAACATGTGTTTCATGGCAAACACACCAAAGGTAACCCCTCAACCTCTTGATGAAGAGGATGAATTAAGTAAAGAAGTACTTGTACATGCTTTTGTTGAACTTTCAGAGTGTTATGATAATAAAAAGATAGAATGCTCAAAATTGGAAAAGGAAGTTGCTTTTCTTCAAAATCAACTTGCTATTGTTTCTAAAGAAAAGGATGAAATTTCTTCAAATCTTATTTCTACTCAAAATGAATTTAGTGCTTACAAAGTTACTTGTAAAGAAAAATTTTCAAAGATTGATGAAAAAGAAATTTCTTCATTAAAAACTAGAATTGTTGATGTTGAAAAAGTTTTGAAGGATTGTGCTTTCAACACTAAGAAACTTGAGGAAATGTTTTCAAAAGGCACACTTCTCATGCTAAATCTTCTCATGTCAAAATTTCTCATGCTCACACTATACATAACACCCATGCTAAATCCACACATGCTCACAAGTCACACACTCACTATGCTTTTAAATATGGTAGAGTATATAGATGTACTTATTGTGGTAAGAATGGACATTTGGCTAAGTTTTGTTATGACCAAATAAATAGAACAAATAATCTTGTATGGATTCATGACACTAACGCTTTAGGACCCAAGAAAATGTGGGTACCAAAATCAAGTCCTAAATTATTTGATGTAGGTACACACCAAGGCTCCAAGACGTAAGGAGCGGTGGTACCTTGATAGTGGTTGTTCAAGACACATGACATGGGATATCAACAACTTTACAACCCTATCAAGGTACATGGAAGGTGGCACCGTCACCTTCGGGGATGACTCCAAGGGCACTATCATCGGTATAGGTAACATTCAAATTGGTGCATCTCCCGTCATAGAAAATGTTGTTCTTGTTGATGGTTTAAAACATAACTTGCTTAGTATAAGTCAACTTTGTGATCGTGGACTTAAAGTTTTTTTGATGACTCTTCTTGCAAGATTTTTGATTGCAAAACCAATGATTGTATTCTCACCGGATTTCGTGATGATAATGTTTATATCATTGACATGCTTAATTTGGATTGTTCTACTAAATGCTTGAATGTTTTTGATGAAAATTCTTGGCTTTGGCATAGAAGATTAGGACATGCATCTTTTGACCATCTTTCTAGGATTAATTCTAAGGAATTGGTGAAGGGTATTCCTTGCTTGAAGTTTGAGAAAGACCGCATTTGTGGTGCGTGCCAACTTGGGAAACAAACCAAGTCTTCTTTTAAATCAATCAAGGATATCATGTCAACTAGGCCATTAGAATTAATTCATATGGATCTTTTTGGACCAACTAAAACTAAGAGCTTAAATGGTAGTAGATATGCATTTATTTTAGTTGATGATTTTTCCCGATTTACTTGGGTTTTCTTTTTGGAAAACAAAGATCAAACTTTTTCTCATTTCAAGATTTTTCGAAAAAGGGTTGAAAAAGAAAAAGGTTTTTCGATTTTGAAAATAAGGAGTGATAGAGGTGGTGAGTTTGTTAACCAACTCTTCATGACTTACTGTGATGAAAAGGGAATCAAGCATGAAATGTCATGTCCTAGAACTCCACAACAAAATGGAGTTGTAGAAAGAAAAAATAGAACACTTCAAGAGATGGCTAGGACCATGATGAGTGAATATGACTTCCCTCAATATCTATGGGCCGAGGCCGTAAACACCGCATGCTATATTTCAAAACGCATTTATTTATGTAAAAATTCTTTCAAAACATCTTCTGAAATGTATCATTCTAGAAAACCTAATGTTTCATATTTCAAAGTTTTTGGATGCAAGTGTTTTGTTTTACTAGAGATAACTTGGGTAAATTTGATGCTAAGGCTTATGAAACTATTTTTGTTGGATATTCTTCTACTAGTAAAGCTTATAGAGTATTCAATAGATCTTCCCTTACCATTGAAGAATTCATGCATGTTAAATTTGAAGAATCTAATGTGGTTGTTGAGAATGTTGTAGAAATTGACCCATTAGGTGAAGACTTAGAGAGACTATCCTTGAAGGACTCACCGCTCAAGAAGAAAAGCTAGAACCCATTGGTGATGTTCATAAGGATGAAGTGAATGATTCTCAACCACTTCCCAAAGATTGGAGATACGCTACAAATCACCCCAAGGAACTCATTTTAGGTGATGTCTCTAAAGGGGTAACAACTCGCTCCAAACTCCATGACTTATGTGGTAACTTTACATTCATTTCTCATTTTGAACCCAAAAGCATCCTCGAAGCCGAGGCGGACTCATATTGGTTGCTAGTCATGCAAGAGGAACTCAATCAATTTGAGCGCAATCAAGTTTGGCACCTTGTACCTAGGCCTCACGATAGACCAATAATTGGTACTAAGTGGATCTTTAGGAACAAGATGGATGAGTCCGGAAATGTTATTAGGAATAAAGCTAGGTTAGTGGCCCAAGGTTACACTCAAGTTGAAGGAATTGACTTTGAGGAGACCTTTGCACCCGTAGCACGGCTTGAAGCCATACGGATAACACTAGCTTTTACATCTTTTAAAAATTTTAAAGTTTTTCAAATGGATGTGAAAAGTGCATTTTTAAATGGTTTTATAAATGAAGAAGTTTATATTGAACAACCTCCCGGTTTTGTTGATCATGTTCATCCCAATTTTGTTTTTAAACTTGATAAAGCTTTGTATGGATTGAAACAAGCTCCAAGAGCTTGGTATGAAAGGCTTTCTAGTTTTCTCATTTCAAATGATTTTGTTAAAGGCAAAATAGACACAACTCTTTTTACTAAGCATGTTGATAATGACATTTTAATTGTGCAAATTTATGTTGATGTTATAATCTTTGGTTCTACTAATGAGTTTTTATGCAAGGAGTTTGAAAAGGTTATGCAATGTGAGTTTGAAATGTCTTGCATGGGTGAATTGAATTTCTTTCTTGGACTCCAAATCAAGCAATTGCAAGATGGGATATTCATAAGTCAAGCCAAGTATGCAAAGGAACTCGTAAAGAAGTTTGGACTTGAAAGTTCAAAAGTTTGCAACACTCCCATGGCAACTACAATCAAGCTTGATAAGGATGACCAAGGTAAAAATGTTGATATTAAATTGTATAGAAGCATGATAGGTAGTCTTTTGTATTTGACGGCAAGTAGGCCGGACATCATGTTTAGTGTGTGTCTTTGCGCTAGATTCCAATCGTGTCCTAAAGAGTCCCATCTTATTGCGGTAAAACGCATCATTCGTTATATTAAGGGCACAATTGGAATGGATCTATGGTATCCAAAAATTGGAGATTTCTCAATGACGAGTTATTCGGATGCTGACTATGCGGGTTGTAGAGTAGATAGAAAGAGTACTAGTGGGACATGTCAATTTCTTGGTAATTGTCTTGTTTCATGGTCCTCTAAGAAATAAAATTCCGTAGCTCTATCAACCGCCGAGGCGGAGTATGTTGCAGCGGGGGCTTGTTGTGCACAAGTCCTTTAAATGAAACATACTCTCCTTGATTATTATTTGCATTATGATCATATAAAATTTTTTTGTGATAATACTAGTACTATTCATATGACCAAAAATGAAAATCAACATAGTAAGACCAAGCACATTGAGATTAGGTATCACTTTCTTAGAGATCATTTTGAGAAAGGTGATATAGATATTGATTATGTTTCCACGGATTTGCAACTTGCCGATATTTTCACTAAACCACTTGATTTTGCTAGATTCTCATTTATTTGTGGTGAACTAAATGTTTGTGTTATTGAATAAAAATGTTTTTCTTACCCTTTTTGATGTATGACAAAAAGGGGGAGAATGAGTTTTATGGTTTTGGTTCCATATGAGTTTATATATATTTTTGATGTGTTTTTATGAATTTTTATGAATTCTTGAGTTTATATGAATTCTTGTATTTTGCAAGTGTTTTTAGTTTCATTTTTTTATTTTTACTTGCAAATTACATTGTTTTTCTTTGTTTAATGTAGCATAATTTGAGGGGGAGCTTACACCTCTCTTTTATTTTTTAACATAGCCTATTTGTTTTGTCATCATCAAAAAGGGGGAGATTGTTGGCCCAAAAGGTTACACTCTCCATTTGTTTAGAGTTTTGATGATAACAAAACAAATAAGAGCTATTTGGTACTAATAAGTTTGTTCAAGATAAGTTTCAGGTTTTGTACCATGTTTGGAGACCATTGCTTAGCTTTTGCAAGAAATTCTAAGTTCATGGAGCAAAGAAGGCTTATGGCACATCAAGGAAGAAACATAGAAGAGAAGGCTCTAGCTAGGCTTTGCATGGTTCAGGACTTCAAGATTGCTCATGAGATTTCATTAGTTTTGTTTCTAGTTTTATAGTTTTGTTAAAGAATAGTGATTAGGATTGAAGCTCTATATTCCAACACACACATTTTTGCGCTCATGCATTTCCTAGAAATATTCCCTATAAATATATATATAAAATAATTTAATACAAAGCCTTTTGATTACAAACTCAATTTTATATTTTATATATATCTCTAATCAAAAATATTTTATTAGATATCTAAATCTCCTTAAAATTCTTGTTCAGTTTTGACTTTTGGCCTGAGCCGGTCGACCAACCGGTCTACCGACACTCAACTGGTTTTCTGGCAGGTTGGATGCGTATCCGTGTGCACGTTCTTCGGCCGACCGGGCGGACGACCGAAGACTTCGGTCGACCGGGCGGCTGGCCGACTGAAGTAGTGTCACTCTCTGTTTGTTTCGGTCGACCGGGCGGTCGACCGAGAGCCTGCAATGGCTCTTTTTGTTTGAATCCCGGTCGACCGGCCGGTCGACCGAGGTAGCCGTTTCAGCCATAACGGCTAGCTTTTAAACACGTTTTAAATTTGTATTTTTCGTTTCTAAACGGATTTAGGGGATATTTTATGGTCAAATTCTTTCTAATTAATATTATATGAGTTTACTTTTTAATCCCTAGCCCTCTCCTATAAATAGAGGTGATTAGGGTTATGTTTTTAACAACAAGCATTATACAAAAAGTTTCAAAAGTTTTCAAAGCTTTCAAGAGAGTTTGGTCCTTGGTTTTTGTGCTGAAGATTCTCTCATCGCTGAAGTTTTATTTTCTAAACTCTCTCTAGTTCATTTCCTTTTTCCACTTACACTATTTGAGCTTCAATTCTAACCATTACTCTACAGGGCTCTTGTAAGGGAAAGAGGCATTTGCAAAAGATACTTTGTGGTCTTTTGATCACTAAGAGAGAACTTGTACTTGAGATTGTGGAGTTGGGTACTCCAGTGTGATTGTAATTCTTTGTGAAGTTATAGTTGTTAGAAATCCTTCTGGGTGAAGGCGGGGATGTAGAGCTGGGTGCTCGAACCTCGGAAAAATTCTCGGTGTTTGCGTTTGGTTTACTTGTTCTTACTTGCTCTTAATTCTTGCTTCAATCACTTACTTTATATTCATTGCTTTATCTACTTGCTTCACATTTTCTTTGCTACATTGTACTTGCTCTTCATTTTCATTGTTATATTCACTTGTTGCATAATCACATTGTCAATCAAATACTCATACAACAAGATTGCATTGCGCACCTCCAATCATATCTAGAGGAATCAGGAGGAAGGAGTTCAGAACCCTTCACGGGGTATTCGGCTTCTAGTCTTGTTTTGGGTTGATTGTTGCATCGTATTTTTAATTGTGCATTGATTAGCATTATCACCTATTCACCCCCCCCCCTCTAAGTGATTTTCACAAACATCATATATAGCACTCGTTGGAGTTAAGCTCGGTGGATCACAGTTTGGATCGAGTCGAATTGAAGACGGAGTTCGTCAAGAAGACTTCGGTACCTAGTTTAGTTTTTGTTTTTAGATCCATTTGTAAAGACTAGATAGTGTGGTATGCTCAAGTTCACAACACACACACGTGTTTCTAGTTTTCATATTTATTAGTTTTCGGTTTTTAGTTTAACCGATCTTGATTTTCATGAATAGATAGATTCAAAACAAATTTACATGGTTTAATGTATATTAGATATGTTCTATATACATGCATACTTCATATCTTAGACAAACTTATTTTGATATGCTTATTCATATATTTGGTGTTTTTGTATTTTAACAAAACATATTTTCGGATTTAATATCAAAAACATGGATATATATATATTTCATGTATATTGAATTATATCCATATACATCATGCCTAAAAGTTGTTTCTATATCATGTCTTTGTATTTGGATGAGTTTTGGAAAAATCGGATTTCCATTTGAAAAATTCAAGTTTTGGAAAATACGGATTTTGGTTTTCGACAAAATTTGTAAGTCACAAAAATGGTTCAAAAAGTTTGAAATTTGTGTTGAAATTTTTCACACAAGTTTGTTTATCAATGTATTATGCTAAAACTATTTTTTGAATTTTTAGAGAATTTATGGGATTTTTTAGAAATTAAAAAATCAAGTTTTTCAGTTCCTAAATAGTTTCTGCCAGGCTTTGGCAGTCGACCGACCGGTCGACCGGACCAGGAGCCGGTCGACCGGAGCGGTCGACCGGACGTGCACAAGAATGTGCACTTGGCCGTGTCAGTTGGCCGGTCGACCGACTGAAAGCAACCCACTCTCGGGTTGCTCCGGTCGACCGGGCGGTCGACAGGCCAGAGAGCCGTTGCTCTCTGGTTTAGGGCCCGGTCGACCGGGCGGTCGACCGGAAGCAGCAACGGTCAAAATTTTGATCGTTGACCGGTCGACCAGCCGGTCGACCGGAAGGTCAATTCTGACCATATTTGCTGCCAACGGCTAGTTTTTCCTAATGGCTATAAAATGGGTTTTCTCTTAATATTTTTCAACAAGTTTTTGGAGAGCTTATTTTTCTGATCTTACTAGTGTTTTTGCAGCAATCAAAAAGAAGTTTTTGGGCTCTATAGTTCACATTTGATTTGGTATTTTTCTAGGGTTTGGAAAATCAAAGAAAAGTGATTTTTGGGAAAAGTGATTTTAGTTTATCTTCTTCATCATTATTTCTAGTTTTTCCCAAGGATTTTCTTTGACTATTTATTTTCCATTCCTTTGGTTTTTCTCACACTTGAGCTTATTATTCTATCCTCTCTATAGGATCATTGTTTGTGGGAAAAGAATTGGTTTGTGGTCTTTTGATCACCAAGTTGAAAACCCTTATCATTGCTTGGCTTTGTTCCTTTCCCTCTAAGTGTAGAGGAGGTTGTGCAATTGGGTTGTATCCCTCAAGAGTGAGGTGATCTTGTTTGGCTTTGTGCTTATCCCTCATTTGTGAGGTGGAGATTGTGGTGGCTTTGTGCCTAGCCTCTAAGTGTAGAGGTGGTGTTTGTAATTGAGAGAGGAGTTGTGTACTCCCAGTTGTAGTTGCCCCAAATCCTCGGTGGAGGTTCCCTATGTGGGGGTCCTGTGTGGACAAGTTAGTGGATTCGAAATCCTTCTGGGTGAAGGCGGGGACGTAGAGCTGGGTGCTCGAACCTCGAAACAAATCTCGGTGTTTGCGTTTGATCTATTGACTCTAAACTCTCTCTTTACTTTGTGCTTTGCATCATTTCATATTGCTCATTCATTATATGCTTGGCTTGTTCGTGTGTGCCTCACTTGTGCTTAACCACGAGAGCTTCATATAGCGCCTCAACTCTTATTCAGAGGAATCAAGAGGAGTTAGTCCAGAGGCCTTCACCTGGAATTCGGTTACACTTATTGGTTGCATTAAGTGTTGTAGCAATTATTGTTTTAATTTTCGCATTTAGTTCATTAGATTAGCCTTATCACCTATTCACCCCCTCTAAGTGATTTCAATTGGTATCAGAGCCTACGCTCCTGATATTTGGTTTAACCACCTAGAAGTGTGATCTTGGTTTTGCTAATCTTCATTTGCATTTGCGCACATATTGTTTGCACGCATGGATGTTCCTCCCAAGTTTGATATCTCTAGACTTGACATATGGAAGGTTCTTATGAGTTGTCATTTAAAAGCCCTAGGCTTGCATGTTTACCTTGCCATTACCAAGGAATCCTACCCTAATGATAGCAAGCATATAGTGGCCAATGCAATAGCCCTAAAGGCACTTAGAGCATCTCTTCATAAAGATTATTTACATGTGTTTTCTCACTATGAGTCCGCTTTTGCAGTATGGAGCATTTTGACTTCTCCCTAGTTACCAAAGATTATCGATAAGATGAGGAGATCTAGAAGAGACAAGTCCGACGAACATTGCTTCATGGTCCAAGGGAATGACTCCCTTGAGGTACAATCAGAAACTCGAGTAGATGCTAGCACTAGTTCCTATTGCAATGAGTGTTTAGAGGCACAAGCTATGAATGATGAACTTGCTAAAAATTGTGAAAATTTGATTTCAAAATACAAACTTTTGAAAAGGAAAGTCTTGATTTAAAAGAAGAAAATAAAAATTTATCTTCTAGACTAGAGAATGTTTTGCAAGAAAGGGATGAGATTTCAAGTGAAAGTGACTCGCTTAAATCCCAACTTGATCTTGCACTTAATGAAAACAAAATTTTGAAAAGCAAAAATTATTGTGAATATATTTGAAGAGAAATGAGGATTTAACTTCAAAATTTGATTTTATTAAAAGAAAATAATTCTTTAAAAATAAAATAAATTTGATTTCACAAGAATTGAAAGATTGCTTAAAGAAAAATGAATCTTTGAAAAATGATATAAATTCACATGTTTGCCATGCTAGTGTAGCTTCACCTAGCACACCTATTGCATGTTCCACTTTATCTTCTAGTATTAAAAATGATATAAATTTGTTAGAGAAGAATATGGATTGTTTAGGCTCCACTTTGAGCCATTGTGCCATGAACCATACACGCTTGGAATCTATGTTTCTAAAGAAATAAGTTCCATCTTTGCATGCACACCATACACGGCATACACATGCTCCTCACGGACACACCCATAACACGATGTATGCTCATGTGTACACTTGTACACATTGTGGACGTAAGGGCCACCTTGCTACATTTTGCTACGATCACATACATGATTCAAATTTAGCAACTAAGTTTATTGGGTTAGGAAAGGAACTAACCCCCATGGACCCAAAAGGATATGGGTACCAAAGACCACCCCTATTGTATTTGATGTAGGTGTGGGCTCTCGCATGACTTGAGAGTTATGGTGCCTTGAGGTGGATGCGTTCCGAGCTTAAAGATGACATATTGGATGCATCACTTTCAAGGGGAGTTTGGTGGAGAAGACCACCATGTTTTGGAGACTTAGAGAGTTGCCTTCTCGTTTTGATAACAAGTTCTTACTCCTCATTTATTGTTTACATGCTTTCCATATCATTGACTTTAGCATAGTTTTGTTGTTTCATGATTAGTATGATAAATGCCATGATTATTAGACTTATGATATGCATGCAATATGGACCCATATTTTGTGTTCTCACATTTGTTTAGCTAATATGTATATCATTGATCTAATGCATGTGCATTTACATAATGATCATATATGTTTTGTTTTGATTTCCATGCTTCATGTTTTGATTACTTGTTTGAATGTTAGTTTTCATTAAAATTAGGATATATATACTTGTACAACTAATGAGCCACAAATAGACTATTATAAGTTTGTGCTTGAACGCTCATTTGTACTCATTAGATGTACTAGTATAGCCTAGTTTTGATGATTCATACATTTGACTTATATTCCCATTTATTTGACATGTTTTTATGATTGTGTGTTTAACTTCATGTATATGTCTATCTTGTCTAAACTATTAGCTATACATATACATCCTAGAGCCACTTTCCTTCATGCATATACTTTTGTGGACTCTTTCATGTTTGGATATGTATGTATACTTTAGTTTGTACATGACATACATATACCTTGAAGGATTCTAGTTTTGATGATTTTCATGTTTTATAGAATATAGTTTTGTTTTATTCCTTGCTTGAAGGATTTCGTACTAGTTTACAATTTTTTTTAACTAGTTCGTATTCTTCATTTGGTAGAGTTTTCAAACATACTATATTTTTTCAAACTTATTTTTGAAAATCCCTACCCATTTAAGGGCGGTTGGTTGGGCGACCATGCCTTGTATGCTTAATATTGAAAATCATTTTAAACATGTGCATGAAATGGGTGGTAGGAAGTATGAGTTATACACTTGATCATATTATGTTTTTCAATTGGTATCATTGGATCGTTTCAATTGGTATCAATATTGACATTCTATTTGTATACTCATATATATGTTTTATATATGTATGCTTACTCTTCATATAGTATTAATTTTAGTTGGTATCTACTTTTTCATACATATATAGATGCTTTATTTGTACTTACTATATATTTATATCTTTAAGCACAAATTTGGGTTATGCTAAGCTTGATTTTTAATGCATATCATATTTCAATTGATTAGTTTTCAATTGGTATTTATACAAGCTTATGCATCGTTTTATTTGGTATTTCATAAAGGGGGAAAAAATTCATATTTCATCTTTCAATTGGTATTTGGTTTACTTTTGATTTCCACTCCTATACTTTATGATGAAAAATGATTGAAAATGAATATTGATTTTAATTTGGTATCATATGCTCTTAATGAAAAATTATCTTCAATTGGTATCCATATATTTCAATTGGTATCTATTGATCTATTCATTTCAATTGGTAAATTTAAATTGGTATCAAAATATTTTCTTTCATTGGTATCAAAATTTCATTGTTATTTCAATTGGTAAAATGGTTCAATTACAATTAGAATTCAAAATTATATTCTTTAGTTACAATTGGATTCTTAAAAATGTTTTGATTTGAATTGTCTATATGCAAGGGGAGCTTAACATCTCTTCTACATATAGATTCATATTGAGTGTATCTTATATTGAGAAGCTTGACAACTCTTCTTTATGCGGTACACATGTAGGGGGAGCTTCACATCTTTTCTTATGCATTGCATATTATGCGTTATGTGAATTAGGGCTTGTCATCCCTTCTTCATGTAATGCATATATGTAGGGAAGTTAACTTAGTGTCTTCCTCTTCATGAATTTATATCGCATATATCCTTTATTGTTTTGTATTATGTTTTACCCCTTTGTTGATGATTGACAAAAACGGGGGAGAAGTATTTGGTATATATGCATGTTTTCTTTGCTTTATTCAAAGGAGGAGAAGTATTTGAGTTTATATGCATATTTATGTTTTGATGTTTTCTTGTTATTGATATCAAGAGAACATGTTTTGTTTTATTGGTATGTTTTATTTTATTGCTATCAAGAGCATTTATTTAAGAACTTGTTTATGTTAAAAAAAAAGGAATTTATTTTAAAAAATTTGGTATCAAGAGCATGTTCATTGTTTTATGCATTTTCATGTTTGGTAATCATTGCATATATTCATTATTTATTACTATGCATGAGTTAAGGGGGAGCTTCTTTGAAGCTTTACTTTAATCCATGCATATATAACTCCATGAGTTTTGTCATCATCAAAAAGGGGGAGATTGTTGGCCCAAAGGCCCATCACTCTAGTTTTGATGATGATCAACTCATGTAGTTATGTTTACTAATAATCTTGTGAAGTTTAGTTTCAGATACTTTATCAAGATATTAGTAGGTGATTAGCTTCAACAAGATGTTTTGGAAGCTTTCACATGGTGATTCAAGAGCCCGAGCGTCAAAGATCATATATAGCACACGTTGGAGTCAAGCTCGGTGGATCACGGTTTGGATCGAGTCGACTTGAAGACGGAGTTCGTCAAGAAGACTTCAGTACCTAGTTTAGTTTTTATTTTTAGATCCATTTGTAAAGACTAGATAGTGTGGTATGCTCAAGTTCACAACACACACACGTGTTTCTAGTTTCATGTTTATTGGTTTTCGGTTTTTGGTTTAACCGATCTTGGTTTTCATGAATAGATAGATTCAAAACAAGCTTACATGGTTTAATATATATTAGATATGTTCTATATACATGCATACTTCATATCTTAGACAAACTTATTTTGATATGCCTATTCATGTATTTGGTGTTTTGGTATTTTAACAAAACATATTTTCGGATTTAATATCAAAAACATGGATATATATATATATATTTCATGTATATTGGATTATATCCATATACATCATGCCTAAAAGTTGTTTCTATATCATGTTTTTATATTTGGATGAGTTTTGGAAAAAATCGGATTCCATTTGAAAAATTCAAGTTTTGGAAAATACGGATTTTGGTTTTCGGCAAAATTTGTAAGTCACAAAAATGGTTCAAAAAGTTTGAAATTTGTGTTGAAATTTTTCACACAAGTTTGTTTATCAATGTATTATGCTAAAACTATTTTTGTTGATTTTTAGAGAATTTATGGGATTTTTTAGAAATTAAAAAATCAAGTTTTTCAGTCCCTAAATAATTTCTGCTAGGCTCTGGCGGTCGACCGACAGGTCGACCGGACCAGGAGCCGGTCGACTGGAGCGGTCGACCGGACGTGCACAAGAATGTGCATTTGGCCGTGTCAGTTGGCCGATCGACTGAGCGGTCGACCGACTGAAAGCAACCCACTCTCGGGTTGCTGCGGTCGACCGGGCGGTCGACCGGCCAGAGAGCCGTTGCTCTCTGGTTCAGGGCCCGGTTGACCGGGCGGTCGATCGGAAGCAGCAACGGTCAAAATTTTGACCGTTGGCCGGTCGACCGGAAGGTTAATTCTGACCATATTTGCTGCCAACGGCTAGTTTTTCCAAATGGCTATAAAATGGGTTTTCTCTTAATAGTTTTCAATAAGTTTTTGGAGAGCTTATTTTTGATCTTACTAGTGTTTTTGCAGCAATCAAAAAGAAGTTTTTGGGCTCTATAGTTCACATTTGATTTGGTATTTTTCTAGGGTTTGGAAAATCAAAGAAAAGTGATTTTTGGGAAAAGTGATTTTGGTTTATCTTCTTCATCATTATTTCTAGTTTTTCCCAAGGATTTTCTTTGAATATTTATTTTCCATTCCTTTGGTTTTTCTCACACTTGAGCTTATTATTCTATCCTCTCTATAGGATCATTGTTTATGGGAAAAGAATTGGTTTGTAGTCTTTTGATCACCAAGTTGAAAACCCTTATCATTGCTTGGCTTTGTTCCTTTCCCTCTAAGTGTAGAGGAGGTTATGCAATTGGGTTGTATCCCTCAAGAGTGAGGTGATCCTTGTTTGGCTTTGTGCTTATCCCTCATTTGTGAGGTGGAGATTGTGGTGGCTTTGTGCCTAGCCTCTAAGTGTAGAGGTGGTGTTTGTAATTGAGAAAGGAGTTGTGTACTCCCGGTTGTAGTTGCCCCTAAATCCTCGGTGGAGGTTCCCTGTGTGGGAGTCCTGTGTGGACAAGTTAGTGGATTCGAAATCCTTCTGGGTGAAGGCGGGGACGTAGAGCTGGATGCTCGAACCTCGAAACAAATCTCGGTGTTTGCGTTTGATCCATTGACTCTAAACTCTCTCTCTCTCTTTACTTTGTGCTTTGCATCATTTCATATTGATCATTCATTATATGCTTGGCTTGTTCGTGTGTGCCTCACTTGTGCTTAACCACGAGAGCTTCATATAGCGCCTCAACTCTTATTCAGAAGAATCAAGAGGAGTTAGTCCAGAGCCCTTCACCGGGAATTCTGCTACACTCGTTGGTTGCATTAAGTGTTGTAGCAATTATTGTTTTAATTTCCGCATTTAGTTCATTAGATTAGCCTTATCACCTATTCACCCCCCTCTAGGTAATTTCAAATTTCTTACAAAAAAATATGTCAAAATATTGTTTCTATTTTCAAAAAGTTTTTTTTTAAAAGTAAAGAAAATGTTAATAAAAATTTTTTGTTTTTTTTAAAAGGAAAACCTAAGTTATGTTGGAACCCTCCCCCACACCTATCTCATGCATTGTCCTCAATGTATGAATTAACGCATAGATGCATGAAAAAGAAGAAAGGGAAGGAAAATATTACCTTAAGGTGGTGGTTCCGGTGGTGGTCTAATTGGTTCACGAAATGTGACCCAATCGAATTTGCGTGGAGTTCGGATGAACCCACCAGAAACCTCTATAATATAACCCACTGAAATGATGTATATATGAATGACTTTTATTAAGAATTTTACCTCATCTAATTTTCAAATTTCACAAATAATTTCAGAGTCAATTTTATCAACACCCTTGTCCCAAAATGGAGTGTGAAAAGATGGAATGATTGACTTGGACTTAGAAAGTACGAGAACTAATACCGACTCAGGAAAGTGACTTAAGTCAAGTAAAGGTTCAGGAGTCGAGATTGGTTCAGAAAGTGGGTCCAAATCAAGAAGTTGAAACTCAAGTTCACATTCATTTTCGAATAATGGAATGTGACTTAACATTGGTGATTCAAATTCAAGAATGACAGGTGTGGGAATCAAAACTAACTCTAAAATATTACTCAAATTAGGTAATAAAACAGGAGTAAATATTGATTCAAGAATTTTAACTTGATCAGAAATTTAAGAATCTAGGTCACATTTCTCATTGAGTTCAAGTTCATAAAAATGAGAACTTACCAATTTATCAATGAGACTTTCAAAAGTATGAAATCGGTCAAGTTTAATATGATGATAATAAAAGATCGACGATTCAATTTCATGATGAATTGGCACGGATCCAATGTTGATTCGGGGAAAAGATTGAAATCAGGTGAAGACACCGGAGTCATTATTGAATCAGGAAGTAGAATTGAATCACCAAGTTGAGGTCAGGATCATATTCATTCTCAAGTTCAATTTAGGAAATGGATAACTTACCAAAATGTCAATGTGGTTTTCAAAATTTGGTGTTTGGACAAGTTCAAATGGGTGTGCTGAAATAGAATTCTGTTTTCCAAAACAACATGATTCTTCAGCTCTAACAGAATGGTTAGCGACATCAGAAATGGTCAAACAGTGAGAATGGAGAGTTTGGACAATTAATATCTATGTCATGATTACGAGTGATTTGAGCCTGAGTCATGGCTTCAAGCAACTTTTCATAGTTGATTGGTTCATCGTTTTATTGTGATTGGACTTGAAAAGATGAAGTTTTGTTTTGAAATTTGTGGTGAAACTGTGTCTGTCAGATTTTGTGATTGTTGCTTGGACTCACGCATACTCATTTCCAAGATTGATGGTTTTCTATTTTAAACTGGTGGAATAGAGTATGAATCTTGAAAATATTGTGGACAAGGTGGATAAGGAGGACAAGTTGGTTAAAAATTGAACTTGGGTGAGGTGAATCCCATTGACTCTGTGAAGAGTTGAAATTATTTTGGAAATTATGGTCATAAGATTGGAGGCTTGTGTTATATTGATTCGAATAAGACCAATCCGGCACACTAGGTTGGTTAAAGTTATGATATGCAGGGTTGGTAATATCCGAAAAAGAGGTCTGAGTGTAATTGGATTACCATTAAAATTGAAAAAATTATTGTTATAAGCCATATCACACAGGAAATGTCAAATACAAACAAAGAAAAATAAACAAATAAGCAAACAAATAAAAAGAAAAAAAATCTAACCTAAGTTAGGGTAAACCTTAGACCTAGATGACTCCTAACTAGTTAGATTGTCCACGGGGGTATATTGCTAAATTTGACCACAAGTAACCGGTCAGGTAGGGGCAAGATTGGTGCGAGGTATCCGTGCTTAAAGCAACGGGCCTAATTATGCAAACCACCAACCTTCAGGGTTTCGCCCCTCAATCCCCAACCTTAATCACCGATTTGGCAAGAGTCAGATTCAAATCAACTTCCCCCTTAGATTAGTCTCCTATTTGAGTCCGAGACGTCCCTAGGGCCAACGTCTACTCAGTTTTAATTAGGCTTGGGTTAGTGAGTGAGGAGATTGTTTGTGGGCTAAGGAAGGGTAATGACTTTCCCAGTTATCTCGTTTATAGGACAAGCCCTTAAATCAATTTAGTACAGTGTACAAGTATATAGAAAAAAAAGTAACACTCAAGCAATATTTCATACAAGAATGAACCTTATACTAAATGCTATACACACATACCTTAGCTCCAGCACTCTTCAACTGTAAATAAAAAATGTAACGAAATAGACACGTGCCTAAATGCAAAGTATAAATCATTTTTAGCATTTACAATCAACCTTTTACTATTGTGTTATAAATGTATATACAGTGAGTCAAATAAGAAAATAAATAGCTG
Organism: Agave tequilana; assembly: GCA_038442645.1. Classification (NCBI taxonomy): domain Eukaryota; kingdom Viridiplantae; phylum Streptophyta; class Magnoliopsida; order Asparagales; family Asparagaceae; genus Agave; species Agave tequilana. Next base: position 97,631 of record JAVJIF010008278.1, on the reverse strand, counting down.
CAGATATTAAACTTTGCAATTCAGCCAACCTGCAGAAAATACAGGTTAGTAGTTCACTCAGATTGCCATAGGAATGTAGCAAATCTGAGGGCTTCTGGGCTCTGCTTTCTTGAGCAGAGTCCAGAGCCACTTATATGTCCACTGCAGCAAAAATTTCTTGTTGTCAAACCTGTACACCAAGAACAAAGAAGAAAGTTAACCAAAAATTGTAAACTTAAAAAGAGAATACTTACCATCCCTCCCCGGCAACGGCACCAAAATTTAATTAAGGTTCCACCTGCACACAAGAATACAGAATTTCAGAATTTTTAAAACAGTAGTGCAAGTTGCTCAATGCTACCACTATAGTAAGTGGCTATACGGGTCGTGATCCAAAAGGAGAGCCTAGCGATGGAAGCTTTTTAGTAAGTTATCTTTTATGCTTCGAAGAATGGTTAAAGTTCTTTTTTTGTTCTTTAAAAGAAAAGAGAAAAATAAGTTACAGGTAAGTTAATAAGAAAGTGGTAGACTGAGAAGGTGGAGAAAATAGAAAATGGATATATACAAAGAAATTGAAAAGAGTGATAAAATAGTTGGGTGTTGATGGTGTTGGTAATCTAAACTAAAAAAAATTAAAAGAAAGAAAACTAAAAATTACTTACCTCCTTTGGCCCAATACTTTCCTTGAATCTGTGGCAATGATATTACCTTGAAGTAGAGGTGATCAGCGCATAGCCCATAAGAGTTGATTCTCGTCTCTTTCACATTATATCATCAAGACGATGCAAGTATGAAGTGATATAGAATGAGAGTAAAAATCCATCGTCGTGAGCTATCTAAATTTAACTGATATTTATTCGATTTATCCTCTTCCTCCCCATGATTATCTTCTGTAAAATAAACATTTAAGATAAGAAATTTAGCAAATTTATTACATGTAAATGTGGATATGTAATAAAGAATAATGTAATAAATGTGTGCAATCACCTCTCTAAGATGACCCAGTAAAAGAATGATTGAGTGAATGGTCTTATTTAAAAATTTATCCCCATAATTTCCAATTTTCAAAATTAATTACTGAGTTATTTGCTTCAACATCCTTGTCGAACAATGAAGTGTGATTTTGAAAGATGATTGATTTGGACTCTAATGGAGCAGGAATAAAACTGATACCGACTCGGGAATTTGACTCAGATCAAGTCGAGATTCAAAAGAGAGAGTCGAAAGTGGTTCAAAATGGGGTCCAAACTAAAGAATTGATGTTCACACACTTTTCCCATCAATGAAGTGTGATCATAAGATATTGGTGATTCTATTTCACGGTGTACTGGTACAGCAATGTTGACTCCAGAATAGAGAGAAAATCCGGTAAAGATACCAGAGTCATTATTAAATCAAAAAGTGAAATGAAATTACCAACTTGAGGTTCAGGACCACTTTCAAGCTCAAGTTCAATTTTAGGAAAAGGATAACTTGTCAAAATGTCAAGGATGTGATGTTGGTCAAGTTCAGGTTGGTATGATGAGATTGAAGCTTGATTTTCAAAATGACATGATTCTTGGGTCCAATCAGTAGAGTTAGGGATATAAGGATCAGTCAAAGGTTGACAAGAAAGACTTTCCTCGCTCTCATTGATCAATTCGCTCATAAGTGAGTCAAACCTACTGATAGACCATGTAACAGAATTTTGAGTCTGAAAAATATCTGCCATACTTTTTGCAATTGGTTCTTCTTGAAATATGAGTATAGAAGTTGATTTTGAAAATTGTGGTGAAATTGTGAGTCCATAAAATTTTACGAGTGCTGCTCAGACTCACGCAAGGGTTCCATACTCAAGTCCAATATTGATGGTTATTCATTTTGAATCGGTGAGACTGAAAAAGATGAGTAGGACTCTTGAAAATTTGGTTGAGATGATGAGCCCAACATATTTTGAAATCGTTGCACTTTTTTATAAAAATCTTCCAAACGCTTTTCTAACTCAGATTCTTCTTCTATTGTATGTTCCGAAAAGGAGTATATGGAGTTTGATTTGGGAAGGATTGTGAATTGAGCAAATTTTGAATTTGTTGTTGGGACTTAAGCATGCCTTCCATACTCCTTTTCAAATTGAATTTTTCTTCGGTTGGTGGAACATGAAAAGGAGGATATGGATCAGAATCGGGGAATGAATATTGTGAAAATTATGAACAAAGTGGTTGAAAATTTGACTCGGAAGAGGTGAATTCCCATGAACTCTGTGAAGAGTGGAAGTTATTTTGAAAATTATAGTCATATGATTGGGGATATGGGTCATATTGAATTGGATAATCCCAACTTGGCATATATGGATGGTTCATGTTGTACATAGCCGGGTTGGAGTTGTCCGAGTCAAATGAGGTCGGGGTGAAATATGGATTCCTATTTGGATTGAAAAAATTATTGTTGTTAAAATCCATTTCACAATTTACAAAGAAGAAAAACAAACAAACAAACAAATAAAGAGAAAAAAAGAAAAAGAAAACTAGCCTATGCTAGGGTTGACTTAGACCTATACGACTCCTAATTGATTAGATTATCCATGGGGGTTACATTGTCAGAATCTGACCACGAGTTAATCGGCCAAGTAGGGGCAAGATAAGTAGGAGGTATCCGTGCCGGAGCAACGGGCCTAATTATTCCAAACTACTGTTCTTCGAGGTTTCGCCTCTCAATCCCCAACCTTAGACACCAATTTGACAAGAGTCAACCTCTAACAACTTTCCCTTTAGGTCAATCTCTTAAATGAGTCCGAGATGTCCCTAGGGGCCAACGTCTAGCAAATTTTATTAAGGCTTGGGTTGTGTGAGTGCGGATGTGATTTTTGGGCTAAGGGAGGGTAATGACTTTCCCACCTTATGTTATATTGGGTTTTACCCTTAAGTTCAATTCGTGCAAGTGTACAATATAGATAATAATAAACACATAAAGAGAGTAAATCACTCACGTGTTTGTCCTAACTATATGCTATGCAATATGTACACCTCCGTCAAGATCACACAACACAATAACAAAATACAGTATATAGAATTAAAATTGACACGTGCCTAGATGCAAATGTTTAAACCATTTTAAAGCATCTAATTTCTGTATTTAGTTCTTAAATTATTATAGTGCACATGTAACAAATATTAGCAATAGAATATAAAAATATACAAGAATTTACCCACCACATAAGAGCAAGTGTGGACTTCTGCAATGCTAAAAATTTGACCTGAAAACCAAAAATAAAAAAAGAAAAGTTAATAAAAACGTGAAATCAAACCGTTCCCATCCCCGACAACGGCGCCAAAATTTGATTGGGAAAAAACCGCAAAAGAAAGTGTATGTTTTGAAATCAATATTTAAAGTGTGTGTGCTTTGACTTCCTCGATACTTCCATTAGAGCATAGAGGCTAAAATGAGTCGAATCCACAAGGATAGGAGGCGATAGAAGCTTACACGGTATGTTTACGTGTATATTAAAAGTTCTTCAATGTTTTAAAGAATCAAAAGAAAAGAAAACAAAGAATGAAAAGAGAAGAGTACGGTGAAACACGAAGAAGTGGGAAACATAGAAGAAATAGTTTTTGTGATTTTGTTTGTATATCTAAAATAAAGTAAAAAGATAAAAAAAAACCCATAGCTACTAACTACAAATGGCTCCACTAACCATGCTAACCTCTTAGTGATAGTTGCCTCACGAGTATCCTTGGCCATCACTAGTCCCTGGTTCAAGAGCATTTCAAAGCATACCTGTAACCTCGGTTCCCAATATACGTATGTCAATACTGGTATCTGGTGATGATTTAATCATCCTTGGTAGTCGGATTGAGGCAATTTCAACTCAAGATATTATTTTCCATTATTTATAATTTTTTGAGATTTTTGGAATTTTTTGAGAATTATTAGATAAGAATCTCAATTTGGGGTCGATCGGTGACATAGGCTGACTCTGGGATTTATAATTAACAATCGGGGATGAATTTTGTAAATCTGACTTCACAACAATGTTCAGGATAACATCTTCTATTTTTAGAATTTTTGAGGATTTTTCTGAATTAATAGAGTTTAATCCAATAAAATAATATTTAAATATTATTAAAAAGAAAAGAATGAAATAAAATAAAAATAAAAATAAAATAAAATAAAAAAAAGAATTAGGAAACCCGCGTGTGTATAGTAGCAGGTTTCGAACCCAAGCCCAATGCTATATAGGATATAGGATTAATACTCTAACCACCTGGCCACTTTGGCACCCTTCATGATATGGGTAGTTCTATTTGAATGTTATCTTTCTATTCTTCCACATTACAACAAAAACCAAACATCCTTTTATTGTATGTTTCAGCCCTCGAACCAGTGACCTGGTTTCCAAGGTTCACGGTTAACACCACTTGGCCACTTTTATTTGCTAAGTATCAACTATTTCATCTCCTTCTCCACACACTTTCTCCAACTTCTGCTTCACCTTCCCCCACGTTGCACCCATTTCTCCCCCATGGCTCCGCTGCTCCCCTCTCTCTCACTCACGTTCTCCCTCTCTCCCCATCTCTCTCTCATGAACTCTCTCTCCCTCACGTCTCTCTCTCTCATATATATATATATATATATATATATATATATATATATATATATATATATATATATTATATATATATATATATATATATATATATATATATATATATATATATATATATATACTTTCCTTCTTTTTTCCCCTCCCTCACTACCTCTCTCACTCCCCCTCTCGCAGTGTAGAACCCCCTCCTCGTCGGTCGTGCTTCAGCCTCAACCACCGCCCAGGGCCGAGCACCACCCGCAGCCTCGACCTTCTCCATGGCCACACACACCCGAGCCATGGTCTGTCGAGCCTTCCCTCTCCTTCTTCGTTCCGCTACCTCACCGGAGCACCCCGAACAAACCTCTGTGGCGAGCTCTACATCTCCTCCCCGGGCACTCCGTGGCCTCGCCGGAACACTCACGGCACTCCGTCGGCAAGCGCGAGAAGGCCCACAGCCTCTCTGGCGAGCTCCGCGAGCCAGCCTCATCCTCCGTCGTCGAGTCCGCAACTTCTTCGTCGAGTTCGTAACTACTCCGTCGAGCCGTGCGTGTAGCCGACTCCTCAACCGCATCCCTTCTTCCTTGCGCTGCAGCCGATTCTCTTCGGCGAGTCTCCGTCGTCGTCTGCGGGATCCGCTGTCGACGGCTGCGCATGACCCCATGGCGGATCACACACCTTGCGTGGGCATGGGCACCTTCTCTCCCAAGACTCTAAGGTGCTGGAAGAAGATTCAGACTGAAGAGAACCGTTCCGGGTAAGTTAATTTGCGTTGTCGTCGATTTTGTTATTGTTGGCATTTCATCGAACATGTAACATGCACTAGTTTAATCACTATTTCACCATGATAATCTTATTTTAAAATTATAATAAAAATATATTGGAACACCTAATACTTGTATACTAATTATCATAATTTTTAATGAATTTTAGAAATTTAGTTTAATAAAAAAAAAGAAAAAAGAAAAAAACCTGCTCTGCTCTCGGCCTCTGGCCTAGAGCAACTGCTACTGCTCTCGGCCAGGACCAGGCCGAGAGCAAGCCAGGCTCTGGCCTGGCCGAGCCAGACCAGGCCACGACCTGGCCTGATCTGGCCCGCACAGCCAGACCTGGCCCAGGCTAGGTCTGGTCAGGCCAGGCCAGCGGGTCTGGCCAGCAGACCCGGTTCGGGTCTGTTTTACAGACCCGACCCGGCCCTATTTATAAAAAAATAAATAAAAGAAAAAGAGAAAAAGAAAGAAAGGAAAAAGGAAAGAAAGAAAAAGAAAAAAAATAAATAACATAGAAATAAAATGTGTAGAATTTTACTGTAGCAAACTAGACCCAAACCCATTACTGTAGCAACAGACCCGTTAAGCTTTTTATTTATTTTTTTTGATTTTTAGGTTTATTTTAATTCAGAAAACTCCATAAAATTAACAAAAAATTCCAGAAAATTCACAGAAAATTCCAGAAAATTCACAGAAAATCACAAACTAAATTTGAAACTTTGTAAAATTATTTTGATGTAATATTACTTAGAATAACATGAAATTAAATATTTTGTAATTACTATTTAATGATATTTTATTTAAAAATGACCAATAAATTTCTAAATAGCACAAAAAAATATGAAATTCATAATTCCGTAATATGTAAACATTATACATCAATTTATTATTTTATGCATATATTTTATTATGAAAATATATTTTTAAATATTTGCTATAAATTCAGAAATTGAATTATTTGGAAAATTAACCAACCAAAATTATAATAAATAGTAAAAAAATACATTATCACTTAACTTATCACTGAATAAGAACATGTCATGTCTCTAATTAATTCACGCAATATTTAGGCCGCGAATTTTACCCAGAGCTGGTTGTAGTTATGGGAATTCAGACTCCAACGACATCAGGCAAGTGTACACGATTCTCCTCTCGTTGACTTTCATCTTGATCTTAATTCTTCCTCTTAAATATAAATCATGGTTATCATATCGCATGATCATCAACACTATCCTGTGATCATATGTGCATATCAGCTTTTCTCTTCCAATTATATGACTAATTATTCTTATATTCTTGATATTATTACCGTACAGTCTCGTGATCATGTTACATTGACTTACATATCGCATTTGCAATCTCGTTCCTATACATACTGCATTTAACTTAAAGTTGCATGATTGCTTACGTGTGGTAGACTGATTTATTGACATGAAATATACACTGATCATGATAAATACTTTGATCTGGATCTTGAGGTTAACTGGATAATAATGAAGAAAGATTGATAGTTAAAGATTGAATATCGATTGATATTGTGATCTTGATATTACTGGAAATTAATCAAGAAAATTAAGCATTATACTCTGAGTAATTATTCGAGGATATCTTTTTGGATTATGGACACATGATCCTGACCGTTTTACTTTGACATTTAGATTACATGTCACTGACATTACTTGCACTACTTTGCACGCATCTGGTATCACTTGCACAACTATATATTTGTCACATGATATTGTCATTGTCTACATCGTCTCATGATTTTGATACACATTGTGTTCACCATCTAATGCTGATATTCTTGGTACCGATTCATGATCCTGTAACACTGAGTAACACACTATTTGCATTTACATTTAATTAATAAAATTAATCAAGCCGGGGTTATTGGGGGAGACTGTAGCAGGGAAAATCCAGGGAGGTGTGCTTGGAAGGGCGACCCTTATGGGTTTGGATGCCACACGTGATCTTGTTATTTATGCGCGCTCCTGTTATTACATGTTACATGATACCTGAGTACCGTGAACTATTTCTCCCTGCTATCAGGATCCACTAACGCATCACTTGTTTGATATGCAGTTATCTTGTGGGATGGGGAACAGGATGGTTGCATTAGTTAGGATAATAAAACATGATAGACATATGCACTTGCATCATATCCTGCATTGTCTTATTGATCTATTTCCTGACACGTATTTTCAAGATACTGACATTTGAGACTCATGTGACATGCATTATCTTGACTACATGACATTCCTGGACTTGCCATATGATTTTTATCTTGTGATCTCAAGTTCTTGGGATCTTGTGATTATACTACACGACAATTACTTGTCCAGGACGTCTCTTGTCATTATATACATGTTACACCATGCATGCACGGTCTTATTGTACATGATCTATCTTCTGATTATTCCTGTTACTGCTATTACATTCAGTTCTTGATATTTTCATACATATTGTTCTTATATCCTACTTACTGTTACTACATTTTCATATTCTCTCCTTCCTGTTTGTGTACTCTTGCTAGTCTGCTTCTGACGGTCCTTTATATTATTTTTCAGTATTTAGATCAGGAAGCTGGTATAGAGAGTTGTTCGTAGATCATATTCTGGTTTCGCTGTCTCCGCTGAGTTCAGTTTTCTTCTTGACTTGTTTTATTCAGATATAGTGGATGATATTGTTTATGATTCAGTTTTTCATATATGTGATTTTATCCCTGTGCTTGGTTGTATATGCATATATGTATGCTATCCTGCTTGTTATTGATAGCCTAAGGTACTCATGGAAGAGATTTCACTCTTCGTGAGTATCTGTTGGCCATCGTCACGTACCTGTATTCCGTATTTTAGGAAGCGGGGCGTGATATGGTTTTGTTGGTATCAGTGCCAGGTTAGTTATATGCCATATATGCAATCAGACCACATATATGATAATCATCCACGAAATTATCTGAGTAAACAGTCATTGACTCCCTTCTCTGACTCCATACTTATACAATCGATCCCCAGAAATCCTTGAACCATCACCCTGATGTGACTCTTCCATCCATGTAGTCTTCATACCTACTCTGCCCTGCTTGATTATGTCTGGTTAGACTATTCTTGGTTTAGATTGAGAATGGATATATTGAGGACTTGACCTGGTTATTTGGATGAAGAAGAATAATTGAGAAGATCATTGTCAAATTATCTGGCAGTTAATTTTATAATAAATTTTGGATCTGAAACTTTTGAGATGCATGTCTACAAGGGAATCATAGTGAGATGATGGACTTGAAATAATAAATCATGCCTGAATTAAATAATGATCAGATCACATCCATACATACTGGATTTAGGGCATGGATCTTGGAGTGATAATCAGATCAATAAATGAAACTATTGCCTTGGGCGAAATATGACTATACCTTGGATCAGATTGCTTGGATTTAGTTTCTGAGGATTAAAATCTTGAAGTTTTCAGACCTAAGTAATATCTTAAGAATATCTATCATAGTTTGAGGTTGTTGAGTTAATCCTATGACTCTTAAGAACATTGTAATTGGAATACCTTGATAATTTTGTGATCTTCTGTTTGAGAATCATAGATGAAAGGAGGAAATAGATATATCTGAATTCTTATGAAGATTACTGAATTTAAAACTCAACTTTATAATTATCACTTGTTATTGCCACTGGTTACATTATATTCATTATCTGTCACTGATGATTTTTCAATAATGACGGTGGGATCTGAGATTTGTGTTACTATGATACTGATGACCTTAAGGATTTGGCCTATAAATAGTGGGAGTAATTTTATCAGATGAAGATGACTATAGTGGATTAGGAGACTAAAGTTATATGATCGATTATGAACTCTGAAAAGTCAATTCGATCCCCAGACTTATGGTGATGAATATGCTAGATCATGACCCATGGTTGACTTGGTATTGAGTTTATCATATTGACACGACTATGGATCAGGACAATCCAAACTCATGCAGAGGTAGCTTCGATTCATATGTCGATGCCTAGCTGAATTTCGAGGACAAAATTCTTTTTATAAGGTGGGTAGGATTGTAACCTTCAGTTCCCAATAAACGTATGTCAATACTGGTATCTAGTGATGATTTAATCATCCTTGGTAGTCGGATTGAGGCAATTTCAACTCAAGATATTATTTCCCATTATTTATAATTTTTCGAGATTTTTGAAATTTTTTTGGGAATTATTGGAGAAGAATCTCAATTTGGGGTCGATCGGTGACATAGGCTGACTCTGGGATTTTTAGTTAACAATCAGGGATGAATTTTGAAAATCTGACTTCACAACAATGTTCAGGATGACATCTTCTATTTTTTAGAATTTTTGAGGATTTTTTTGAATTAATAGAGTTTAATCCAATAAAATAATATTTAAATATTATTTAAAAAGAAAAGAATGAAATTAAAATAAAAATAAAAATAAAATAAAATAAAATAAAAGAATTAGAAAACCCGAATGTATATAATAGCAGGTTTCGAACTCAAGCCCAATGCTATATAGGATATAAGAATAATGCTCTAACCACCTGGCCACTTTGGCACCCTTCATGATATGGGTAGCCATTCTATTTGAATGTTATCTTTCTATTCTTCCACATTACAACAAAAGCCAAACTTCTTTTTATTGTTCGTTTTAGCCCTCGAACCAGTGACCTGGTTTCCAAGGTTCACGGCTAACACTACTTGGCCACTTTTATTTGCTGCTTGAATCAGCACGTCAAACTTATAAGTATCAACTATTTCATATCCTTCTCCACACACGTTCTCCAACTTCCGCTTCACTTTTCCCCCACGTTGCACCCATTTCTCTCCCACGGCTCTGCTGCTCCCCTCTCTCCCCATCTCTCTTTCTCACGAACTCTCTCTCCCTCACGTCTCTCTCTCGTATATATATATATACTTTCCTTCTATTTTCCCCTCTCTCACTACCTCTCTCACTCCCCCTCTCGCAGTGCAGAACCCCCTCCTCGTCGGTCGTGCTTTAGCCTCAACCACCGCCCTGGGCCGAGCACCACCCGCCGCCTCGACCTTCTCCATGGCCACACACACCCGAGCCATGGTCTGTTGAGCCTTCCCTCTCCTTCTTCGTTCCGCCACCTCACTGGAGCACCCCGAACAAACCTCTGTGGCGAGCTCTACATCTCCTCCCCGGGCACTCCGTGGCCTCGCCGGAACACTCACGGCGCTCCGCCGGCAAGCGCGAGAAGGCCCACGGCCTCTCCGGTGACCTCCGCGGGCCATCCTCATCCTCCGTCGTCAAGTCCGCAACTTCTTCGTCGAGTCCGCAACTTCTCCGTCGAGCCGCGCGTGTAGCCGACTCCTCAACCGCATCCCTTCCTCCTTGTGCTGCAGCCGATTCTCTTCGGCGAGTCTCCATCATCGTCCGCGGGATCTGCCGTCGACGGCCGCGCATGACCCCATGGCGGATCACACACCTTGCGTGGGCATGGGCACCTTCTCTCCCAAGACTCTAAGGTGCTGGAAGAAGATTCAGACTGAAGAGAACCGTTCCGGGTAAGTTAATTTGCGTTGTCGTCGATTTTTGTTATTGTTGGCATTTCATCGAACATGTAACATGCACTAGTTTAATCACTATTTCACCATGATAATCTTATTTTAAAATTATAATAAAAATATATAGGGACACCTAATACTTGTATACTAATTGTCATAATTTTTAATGAATTTTAGAAATTTAGTTTAATCAAAAAAAGAAAAAAACCTGCTCTGCTCTCGGCCAGGACCAGGCCGAGAGCAAGCCAGGCTCTGGCCTGGCCGAGCCAGACAAGGCCAAGGCCTGGCCTGGTCTGGCCCGCACAGCCAGACCTGGCCCAGGCCAAGTCTGCTCAGGCCAGGCCAGCGGGTCTGGCCAACAGACCCGGGTTCGGGTCTGTTTTACAGACCCGACCCGGCCTTATTTATAAAAAAAAGAAAAGAAAAAGAAAAAGAGAAAAAGAAAGAAAGGAAAAAGGAAAGAAAGAAAACGAAAAAAAATAAATAAATAAATAACATAGAAATAAATTGTGTATAATTTTACTGTAGCAAACTGACCCAAACCCATTACTTATTAACAGACCCGTTAAGCTTTTTATTTATTTTTATTGATTTTTAGGTTTATTTTAATTCAGAAAATTCCATAAAATTCACAGAAAATTGCAGAAAATTCACAGAAAATTCCAGAAAATTCACAGAAAATTAGAAACTAAATTTGAAACTCTGTAAAATTATTTTGATATAATATTACTTTGAATAACATGAAATTAAATATTTTTGTAATTACTATTTAATGATATTTTATTTAAAAATGACCAATAAATTTCTAAATAGCACAAAAAATATGAAATTCATAATTCAGTAATATGTAAACATTATACATCAATTTATTATTTTATGCATATATTTTATTATGAAAATATATTTTTAAATAGTTGCTATAAATTCAGAAATTGAATTATTTGGAAAATTAACCAACCAAAATTATAATAAATAGTAAAAAAATACATTATCACTTAACTTATCACTGAATAAGAACATGTCATGTCTCTAATTAATTCACGCAATATTTAGGCCGCGAATTTTACCCAGAGCCGGTTGCAGTTACGAGAATTTAGACTCCAACGACATCAGGCAAGTCTACACGATTCTCCTCTCGTTGACTTTCATTTTGATCTTAATTCTTCCTCTTAAATATAAATCATGGTTATCATATCGCATGATCATCAACACTATCCTGTGATCATATGTACAAATCAGCTTTTCTCTTCCGATTATATGACTAATTATTCTTGTTTTCTTTGATATTATTACCGTGCCGTCTCGTGATCATGTTACATTGACTTACGTATCGCATTTGCAATCTCGTTCCTATACATACTGCATTTAACGTAAAGTTGCATGATTGCTTGTGTGTGGTAGACTGATTTATTGACATGAAATCTACACTGATCATGATAAATACTTTGATCTGGATCTTGAGGTTAACTGGATAATAATGAAGAAAGATTGATAGTTAAAGATTGAATATCGATTGATATTGTGATCTTGATATTACTGGAAATTAATCAAGAAAATTAACCATTATATTCTGAGTAATTATTCGAGGATATCTTATTTAATTATGGACACATGATCCTGACCGTTTTACTTTGACATTTAGACTACATGTCACTGACAAAACTCGCACTACTTTGCACGCATCTGGTATCACTTGCTCAACTATATATTTGTCACATGATATTGTCACTGTCTACATCGTCTCATGATTTTGATACACATTGTGTTCACCATCTAATGCTGATATTCTTGGTACCGATTCATGATCCTATAACACTGAGTAACACACTATTTGTATTTGCATTTAATTAATAAAATTAATCAAGCCGGGGTTATTGGGGGAGACTGTAGCAGGAGAAATCCAGGGAGGTAAGCTTGGAAGGGCGACCCTTATGGGTTTGGATGCCACACGTGATCTTGTTATTTATGTGCTCTCCTGTTATTACATGTTACATGATACCTGAGTACAGTGAACTATTTCTCCCTACTATCAGGATCCACTAACGCATTACTTGTTTGATATGCAGTTGTCCTGTGGGATGGGGCACAGGATGGTTACATTAGTTAGGATAATAAAATATGATAGACATATGTACTTGCATCATATCCTCCATTGTCTTAGTGATCTATTTCCTGACACGTATTTTCAAGATACTGACATTTGAGACTCATGTGACATGCATTATCTTGACACATGACATTCTTGGACTTGCCATATGATTTTTATCTTGTGATCTCGAGTTCTTGGGATCTTGTGATTATGTTACATGACAGTTACTTGTCCAGGACGACTCTTGTCATTATATACATGTTACACCATGCATGCACGGTCTTATTGTACATGATCTATCTTCTGATTATTCCTGTTACTGCTATTACATTCAGTTCTTGATATTTCCATACATGTTATTCTTATATCCTACTTACTGTTACTACATTTTCATATTCTCTCATTCCTGTTTCGTGTACTCTTGCTAGTCCGTTTCTGACGAACCTTTATATTATTTTTCAGTATTTAGATCAGGAAGCTGGTATAGGGAGTTGTTCGTAGATCATATTCTGGTTTTGCTGTTCTCCGTTGAGTTCAGTTTTCTTCTTGACTTGTTTTATTCAGATATAGTGGATGATATTGTTTATGATTCAGTTTTTCATATATGTGATTTTATCCCTGTGCTTGGTTGTATATGCAAATATGTGTGCTATCCTGCTTGTTCATGACAGCCTAAGGTACTTATGGAAGAGATTTCACTCTTCGTGAGTATCTGCTGGCAATCGTCACGTACCTGTATTCCGTATTTTTGGAAGCGGGGCGTGACAATACCCATGTGATAACTTTCACATCCAAACTTAACACAACAAGTGCAAGCTACCCTTAAACCATCAAAACTAAATAAGAGTAAGTATGGAGTAAAGTAATGTTGGCTTGTTAGAGAGTTAGGATGTTAGAGTGTTAGAATCCATCTCATGAGTCATCAATGGCTCTTGCAAGAGCAAGGCCAAGTAGGGACTATTAGATTCATATGAATTATCAAGTAAGAAGATAGCAAGTTAGTGGTTAGTAGTTAATTGCCATGAGAGAAAATTAGCTAAATATGTAAATAGAGTTAAAGAGAAGAAAACAAGAAGAGATAAAGAAAGCACCTTTCATAGATTGTCACCTTCTATTACAAGCACCCTTTCTTCCCACTCATGTACCACTCCCTCTCCTATTATAAGAGCTACAAGAAATCAAAATACAAAGGAGGATGAAGAAGAACAACTAACCTAAACTATAACATGGAGAAGAAATCCTAAAACTAACCTAAAAACTACTTAAAACTTTCCCTCTCCAGGCTCTGAAAAACCCAGGTTATTTATAGGCAAAATTGGGCACCAGGACACGGGTACAGAGCCGCACGTCGAATCTCGGCGCGCGGCTCCACAAGATTGCCACAGAAACGTGACATTTGCTGCGTTTCCACGGCAATGATTGGGAAGTGCGCTCAGCACCTCCTGCTGTGCGCTTTCCGGATGTCCCCCTATCGGATGTACTTGCTGGTTTTAAGATTTAGACCCCTGATTTTGACGAAACAGCCCTCCAAAGTCAATGGCTATATTTGTAGGCTTTTAATCACCAATTAAATGTTGATTTTGGGTCTTCTTCTTCATTTCATGCCATGGACCTTAGAACATACAAGAGAGGTATTATTAGCAAAATTTAATATTAAATAAATGTAAAGATGTGGTATGAAATATGCAGTTTTAGAGATTAATCACACCCCCACACTTATCTTATGCTCGTTTCGAGCAAAATAAAAAACTAAGAAAATTATTACACCACTTTCACAGGTGACGCGATTGCACTGGGCTTGTGCAATAAGCCGTTAACCTCTAAGTTTCCCTAGATGAGGAGTTTATCTCCTGAGGATTTTCAGTGGATTACACCCACAAAATCCATGAAGAAACAAGTCAAATGTTAGTATTTGAAAACTCATTTTTGAAATAGAGAAAAGTTCAGAAATATCTTTACGAAAATATAAGTGATCCAAGGTCATAATTTAACCAAAAATTATTTTTCCTTAAACTCAGTTGAAATGCAAAATCTTGTAATAAATTAAATGTAAGAATTCAAAATTGAATTGATTCTTTGATCTTTAATAAAATTCTTAGAAAAATATGCACTTTGTGAACAGTGAAGATTTTTGGAATATCAACTCTAACTTTCATGCCATTTATTTAATATTTTTTCTTTTTTTCTTTTTCTTCCCTTAATTTTCTTAAGCTTTTTAGCATTCCCGGGTAGTGAGCCTTTAGCCGGTGACTTCCAAACCAGATAATTTTAGGACACCAAATGAGAAAACGTCCCTAGGACTTAAGGACTCGAGTAAACATGGCCACAAAACTAAAGGAAATTATTTTATTTTTGTCCACCGTTTTAGGTATGAATAATCATGATTCCTGAGACATAATTACCCAACTTCAATAAGTGATTTTTATTTTATTTTTCCTTATATATATATATATATATATATATATATATTTATGGTATTTTAAGTCTTTGTTTCAATCCCAAAAAATTGTGTAAGTATAAAGTGCATAAAACAAAGGCAAAAAATTCAAGATCAAATTATCTTTCCAATCTTACTTTCTTATCCTAAAATTTAAACAAGATCTATTATCTTGACTTAGTTTAAAATTTCATAATTTTAGGTCTTCCTAATTCCTAAGATAATCTTAATTTTCTTAATAATAAATCAAAACTATTTCTCTTATTACAAAAAGTTTTGTAAAAAAAAGAAAAGAGTTTTTATAATTTTTTAAAAATAAAAAGAAGTGTGAAAGAAAAAAAATATAAAACTAACTATGTTAGTAAACCCTCCCCCATACTTATCTCATGCATTGTCCTCAATGCATCGTGAATGTGCATATACATGAAACAAATGGGAATGGAAGAAAAATTACCTCATGGCGGTGCTCTGGTGGTGGTCTGATTGAGCCAAGCGTTCTACCCAACCAAAAAAATATGGATCTTGAAGGTACCCACTAATGACCTCTCTAAGATGACCCAGTAAAAGAATGATTGAGTGAATGATCTTATTTAAAAATTTATCCCCATCTAATTTCTAATTTTAAAAAATAATTACTGAGTTATTTACTTCAACATCCTTGTCGAACAATGATGTGTGATTTTGAAAGATGATTGTTCTGTGGGAGAAATTTGTGTAAAAATTCCTTGAATCAAATGAAAGATTACAGCGGATTTACACTCCGACTACAAGAGAGGGGAGATGTTGAGACTTGAATCTCCCCTTTGTTTTGTGCTGGGTTCTTGAAGTAGCAGTGGAAAGTGAATCTTGTTTTTCGTTGACCGGGTGAACGTCAAAACTTCTTTGGGGTCTTCTCTTTGGATGGCAGATGAAGTAACACAGCTCCCGTCGGCCAGTAATCTCAAAGAGATTGTAAGCAAAGATTAACTTGTACGCAGCAAGTTGTTTGAAGAGTTGGACTCTCTTTCTTCTTGGTGGAAGTCTTGGGGCTTCTGTATCTCACAATGCCAAGTTCCTTTCCAAGAATTATCTGATCAACCAACCGACCCCTTCTCCATAGCAAGAGGGGCTATTTATAGAGGTTTCAGAGGTGAATGTTCCCCCTAAAAATGCTCCATAATGGGGGTTAACTTCCTCGTTATGTGGGCCGTGATTGACCCCATAACAAGGGCAGTTACAACTGAGACGCGGGTTTCGACCCTCGCGTTTTGGTGCTATAGTGACGTAGAGACGCGGGTTTCGACCCTCGCGCCTTGATGTTGTAGAGACACGGGATTCGACCCTCGCGCCTTGATATTGTAGAGACGCGGGTTTCGACCCTCGCGCCTTGATGTTATAGAGACGCGGGTTTCAACTCTCGCGCCTTGATACTGTAGAGGCGCGGGTTTCGACCCTCGCGCCTTGATGTTGTAGAGACGCGGGTTTTGACCCTCGTGCCTTGATGTTGTAGAGACACGGGTTTCGACCCTCGCGCCTTAATGCCACAATGGTGCTGAGATGCGGGTTTAGACCCTCGCGTCTTGACACTGTGGTGATGGCTATGATTAACCTTATGTCTGGAGTTTGGACTCTGCTTTTTGATGACTTGTCTTTTAGTGATCTTTAGACAGCCTACAGAACCCCCTCCAAAGTTTTCGATATTCCGCGGTTGATTGAGACGGATTTTGAAATACTTTAGACTCTAGTTAAATTCATACTTCTCATGATTAGACTGACAATCATTTGAGATGCTCTGAGCTTGATCCTGTCTGGAATGTGGTCCTTGTGAGTGTACTGTGAAACCCTTTGAAACCGTCAGAAATGATCGAGGCGAGTGTCTAGATACACAGTCTAGACCTCCCCAGTGCTCTGAGCTTATTGTTGGTGTACTTTGAACCAGAGGTAAATAGTCATCTGCCCTTACCAGTATACTGTTGAACTGAATCGCAGAAGTAAGGACTGAATGCAAGTGCTGTAGATGCAGGGGTCATGTTGCTTTAAAGACGCAGTTCTCATTTGAAGTAGAGACGCATCATTAGTTCTGCTGCAGAGACACAATTCTTGTAGGGATGCGTCTTTTGGGATGAAGTCGCAGCTTTTACTCTGTGAACTAGGCGTGACTTTGGCCTTGCTGAAGAGGCGCGATCTTCGGAGGGACGCGATTTTTCTGTTGAACCTGAATCCGTGTTGTTGACGCGTTGCCACGCGTCCAGCAGAATTGAGGGGACATCTCCCTTTTGGCGCGCGAATTTCGCGCTGCATTTAATATGCTTGCCACGCGTCAGGCAGGGATTAGGCGTCGAGCCAAGCGCCGCGTATCTCTGTGAATCGCTGTGCCTATAAAAGACAACAGTCTTTCAAGAGTCATCATTAGACTCTTCTTCTTTGTTGGGCCTTTTAGGGTTAAAGAAAGCTCGAGGCTTTGTTCTTCTCGTTTCTACCATCTTCAATACCGATTCCACGGTTGCAATGGCACCAAAAGCTAAGCATACTGCTTCGTCTTTGAAGGCTGTTGTTCCTGAAACCCATATGGGTGGTCCCTCCATACAGGAAGCCCCTATTTCAGGTAATAAAACCATCGGATTTGGTTTCCACCATTGAAGGGGCTTACAGAGTTCTTTTAACTCTTAAGTCCTTTTTTGAATGTGAACCGCCAACGCGGGCTCATGCCCGTGTTTGATCTTCAGGCGCGGTTCTTGAGTTGATAGACAAGACGCAGGTTTGATGGACTCTGCATCTTTTATCCACTTGAGCCCTTATCTGTTTGTTGAACAAAGGGCCCCATTGAGCCTTGCATTTTGGACTCGACGCTTAGAATATTTCTAAGTGTGGGGAGTTCAGACGCAGACTTCTTACAATCCTTGTGCAAGTTTTAATGAATATCGCGTCTGAGTCCGATACTTAGAAATTTTTCTAAGTCATAGATTTTGAAGTGCGGGCTTCATGCTAATCTCGCGTTCTTTGAGTCTGAACACAGATTTTTATGATCTCTGTGTCGGGATTCATTCCTGCGTTTGAGTCTTAAACACTTAACCATTTTCTTTCAGATTTCTGATCAAGTGTTGTTCTCTTTTGCAGTGCGATACTCCTCCAACCCTTTATCTAAAAAGTACCATTTTGGACATGTAGGCGGCGCTGATCATAACCTGACCTTTGTCCTGCAGAAAACTGCTCCTGTGACTACTGGTAAGTCAAAAGAGCGGAAGGAGAAGATCTCCAAGGCCAGTATGATGACCGTACGGGAGATTATCACTGACGGAGTGTTTGAGATGGATCACGCACTCCATTACAGAAGCCTGTTTTCCTCTTTGGTGATGACATCGACGAGGATGATAGGACTTTGCATGACGGAGATTATAAGTGGCTTTGTCAGATAGGGGATAGGAAGTTCTTTCATCCCAATATGGAGAGGATGTATCCCCTATCTTATCTCCAGCATATGTCTGTTCACCGTGCAATAGAATGGGATCTTTCCCGATCTGCCTCTGGTGTCTCGCTCGGAAAACTAGGTGCCAAAGAAGTACATTCTGCCGGCCATAGGAGAGAGGTCTTTGGCTTACTCCCTGGATTGGTTAGGTCTGAATATCCGAGAAGAGAGACCCCTCAGCTTGGCACTACCTTCATCAATCAGTTCATGAAGGTTAGGGGTGATTTTCCCGTTGACTTCCGCCCGCTCGGGTGGGTTCATTCTTTCGACAGATCCTGATGGGGCAAGATGGTTGGATTTTTCCTTGCCGAACTTGGAGCTCTGCTGGAACAGGTGGGGCTGTATCACTCGGTCAGGGCTGTATAGTATGGCCTCCCTCAAAGTTCCCATAATTTCTACGGCATCCTGGAGCATTAAAATCCTTTGACGGGGACATTTTTTACTCCGGCCGGAGAGATAGGGCTCGCTCTTCATGAGCTGTATGAAGTTTCGGGGCTTGTTATGGGAGACGCTCCTTACGAAGAATACGTTCCAACTTCTGAAGAACTTCATCTCTTGAAGAAGGAGAGCCCTCAAGTATATGAGACATACTGGAAAGTGTTGTATCACTTCCATATCTGTAGTCAAATAACCTCCAGAGAACCAAGGGTGTCAAGCAGAGGTCTTGGGTGAGTTACCTATTCAACGGTATAACTGAGAAAGATCACCCAGTGACCATTCTGGCTCCTAGTACTGATGAAGAAATTGCTGAGAGATTGACGCCTCTGCGAGTTCTTACACCACGGAGTCAAATGAAGATACTTTCAAACCTGATACGGTTTTTGAAAGTTTTCATCATCAAGCCCGAGTTCCTATTTCTGACTGAGCGCTATTGGCGGGCTTTCTCATGCTATGGCTGAAGCGCTGCGTGGTGCCAACACTGCCACATGAAGTAATTATCGCCGATGTGGTGTACCCGGCAGTCTTGTTAGCCTATGGTAAGTCTATCGCCCTCCTTCCAGCAATGGTAGCTGGAATTCAAAGTGGATTACGGGCTCTGGTTAAAAGCCTGTGCCAAGTGGAGGCGATTGTCGACTCCAAGGGTAAACCAGAGGTTGACTCGGAGGGAAGGCCAAGAGTAAAGACCCCTAACCCCAGGATCGAGCTTCCATATACGTACTTGGTGGCTTGGTACGTTATGCACTGCCCTTCACTGATGACGGCGGTGCCTCTATCCGAGGGGTTTGTCCCTTTTGTGCAGAGGCTGAAGAACTCAAGCTGGTCCTGCTACTACAAGTTTTACGTTTGGAAATGTATTCTGAACGCTTCGAACTACCAGCTCGACCGTTGCATCCCCGAGATCGCCGGTGCATCTTACGGGGATAAATTTGCTGACCTTGCGGGACTAGATGATTTCACAAGGTTGCCATCGGGAGTCTTCTGGTGGCTAATTAATATTCGGCTCGGGTATCTGCTCTTTCGGCAAGGGAACTCATGTACAATCGAGCCTTACATGCCAAGCCGCTTTGCTCGACAATTCAGCTATGACCAATTATATGTCGGTAACCCCAATGCCAAACTCTCCTTCAGCAGGAATTTGTTTGAAGGTGCTCGGGCATGGTATTATAGTGTGGCTGGAGGGACAACAGCTATTTTCAGCTTGCTCACAAGACGCCTAACTGCTACATGAGCCTCAGCTTCAGCACTTGGTATTCCCTGGCTAGCAAGATGCCAGGTTTCTTAATAAATATCTCATGCATTAAGAGCATCAAGGCATCGTATAAGGATAAATTAGAGTCCAACAAACGCACGCGAGGCATGGAGGAATACTAGGCAGCCGAGAAAGAAGCAAGAGGGGAAGCAGGGACGGGATCGAGAGCAACAGCGCCCAAGGAGCAGCCTGCTAAAAAGAGTCGGCAGGCTGTGTCCAAGTGTTCCCATGGCTCTACTTCTAAGGGTGAGCCTATCCCGAAGAAGGCTAGGAGAGAACCGGAGGCTGAAGCTTCGATGCCCGAGGTAGTCCCTTCTAGTGTTGAGGGGCAGAGGGAGAAAGAGGAGGAGGAAGAGGAGATTCCCCCTCTTCGTCCTCGCGGTCTACGCAGCAGGGGCCCCATGATCCTGGAAGAAGGGAAACTTGCAGATGAATCCGCCACAACTAAAGAGGCTGAGCAACCCGAAGTTGACTTAGTAGGGAGGGATAACGTTGAAATCCCAGGGGTTTTAACTCAGCCTGGGCCTTCTTCAGTTTATGAGAGGAGGGCTGAAATACAACAGCCTAGGTCTCCTACTGTATTGATGCCCAGCTCGCGGGTAGTTGATCCAAGCCCTACTACTGGGATACTTGGCGGTAAGGTCTCGATTGCTGAGACCTCTTGTGTTGAGCTGTCGTCTTCATCATCCGAAGAGCATGAATATTATTCTGGCGATGAAGTCGATTTTAGCGATGAACCCGCTCTTCCAAATACGAGCAAATTCTCGTATATTTCAGAAGAAGAGATACAAGGGTGTAACCCTGTGACGGTTTCGCCAATAGCAACGATCACTGCTGCTGAAGGTACCCTCCTTGTCTTTTTGAACCGGCTTCCCCTTTAGCTAGAGAAGGGTTGTGACATTTCCTTTTGGCTTTGTGTTACAGGGCTGGCTATTGATAGCGAGGCTGCAACCTCTCGATTGAGGAAATGATACAAGAGTTGGTCCAGCAGGAGGGCCTTGAGGCTCCTATGACCGGAATGCCTCAAGAGAGTGCAACTGTCGACGTCCAGGAGGTCTCAACCCTACAAGACCTGCCCAGGAATTCACCCTCTTTAGATCCTCAGCTTGGTAAGAGGATATTGATGCATTGAATTTTTCTCCCTTTTTTTATTGTCATGGTTGTTTTGGTGGTTTGCAGAGAGCGTTGGGGTAGCTCAGGTAGAAGATCTTGCGGCAAACCTTGATGCAGAAGGCAGTACAGTTCAAACCTCGACCGAGGAACCCGATGTTGCCAGGTTTGCTGTCACTTCAGTTGCCGTGGAGGCCACTACGACAATAACTGCTCTGGAGGTATCGGTGACCATCTCAGCATCTGACAAACCTATCGTCCATCTCACTCTTGCGCAAGATGAACCGATTCCTGTCTCTCGCCCTATGATGGAAAGGGGCTCTGGGAGTACATCAGCAGAGTTCTCTCTAGCTAATGAGATCATGGAAGAGCTAGCACGTCAAATGGTGCAACAATTTTTTGCTTCCATGTGATCTTGCATTGACCTCATCCTTTCTGGGGGCAGCTCTTTTGAGTTTGCCCGAATACTTCTCGAAACCAGATCGAGAACATAGGTCATACGGGGAGTCCTTCGCAAGCTAGGGCATGCCTGATGCTGGTGGAGCAGCTGGGAAGCTATTTGAAGGAGCTCAAGTCTCTGGACAATGCTGGTTCAGTAGACGAAGCTCGGACAACCCTGTATAAGCTTCTTGCCGCTTAAGAACATGAGCGAAAGGAGATGGAGGAACAAATAGCTGAAAAGACCCGCCATCTCCAGCATTTTCAAGCTGACCACCAAAGGCCGATTGGCGATTTGAAGGAATCTGAAATCGTCATACAGAGCACAGAGCAGGTTATTGCCACAGCTCGAGCTACCATAGCCAAGGCAGAAGCCTTGATTGAAATCAATGAGCAGAAGCTTGCCGCTGCTAGGAAGAGGCTGGAGGAGCTGGAAACTGCCAAGATACAGGCTGAAGAGAATCTTTCTGCTCATTCCTCCAAACTGGAGTCTCTTCGAGCAGAACTAGCTGCGAAGAAGTTTTTGTTTGAGGAGGAGTTGCGAGTCCAAGCTCTAATGGAGGCTGAGGAGACACGTCAGCACGAGATGCATCGTCTCTGAGAACAAATCCGTTCTTTGGCGAAGCAAGATTATTAGCCTTCTCCCTTCCCCTTTTTTTTTGTTCTACTTATCAAGAGTGTCTGTATTACTTTTACCATTTTTGAATCAAATAATAAAAGTCTTCAGAATTTTTCTCCATTTCACGTTTTTTGCTTGCTGTAGATGAACTCAATTTTATAATCGTAGCCTTTGACTGTAGTCTTTAGTCGGCCATGAATAATAAACTCAGGCTGAACTGAGTTCTTGAGCGAAAATGCGGTTCTGATTTATAATGGAGACGCGGTTCTGGGAAACGCGCCTCTGACCCGCTAATGGAGACGCCGTGAAGACGCGCGGAATCTCCTTTTTGATAAAGACACGGATGTGATTATGGAAGGACGCGGACCCCTGGACGCGGCCTTTAATTCTGTCAGGATGCAGAATTCAGGATGTAGTGGGGACGCGGTCTTGGGCTCCTCAAGACTGACGCATGGATCTCAGCTAGTTGATGGGGACGCACATTGGCTCAGTAGAGACGTGGCACTGGTCCCTTGATAAAGCGTAAACTCAAGCTATATTGAGTTTATGATAAAGACACAACTGTCATCTCGCAATGGAGACGCAGTTCTGGGCTCCTCGTGCATGACATAGGCCTTCTCTGTTGAGGATGCAAGCTTCAGAATGCAGCTTTCAAGTTGATGCGGACTCAGGACGCAACCTCTAAATGGGCCCCATTTTCCGAGGGGACGCGGCTCTGAACCACTCCAAGGGACGCGGTCACGGATCTCTTAACAGGAATGAGAAGAACGACGCCTTCAAGATCACAAAGGGACGCGGGTTTCAAGACGCGACCTTTGGGTCTGCGTTTGATGCAGCCTCCCAAGCGTTACATGCAGCTCATCTTAAAGATCTTTAAATGCTAAATCGGCGTTGATGATTGGGGATTTGTGTCCTCCGATGTTTCTCGAAGTGGCGATCCACGTGTCAGGCCTTCATTAGGCTTTGGCGTTTACACCTTTAAATGCCAAGTTGGCGTTGACGACTGGGGATTTGTACCCTTGATGTTTTCGAAGCGGCAACACATGCGTCAGTTCTTTATTGGGCTTTGACGTTCGTGCGGGAATTAAGGCTGATGGCTCTGATTGTTGCGCCATTAATTATTGGCCTCATGGATTGCCTATAAATAGGCCTCACCCCCTTAACGTTTATTGCTCAGACTGTTTTCCCTCGAGAGCAGGCGCTCTGAGGGATTTCATTCTTCCCTCAATGGGACTTGCTCCCATAGACAGTGAAGACCCAAAGCTTTCATGCTTTTCTTTAATCTTTTCAGAAGATTATCACTGTCAAGTGATTTCAAGATCAAAAAGCGTCCCTCTGAGTACTTTTTATATCCGCGTCTTAATGCAGAAAGTTCAACTTTTAAAGGGTTATTCTGTGGGTAGGAATCACTTGTCCGCCATAAAATACTTAACCCAACTGAGTTTCAGTTTTGCTGTTCCTTGAAGAAATTCACTCTCTTGATCTTCTCTTGAAGTCTGACTGGTGCGCCCATTATTTGGAAGTTGCGCCTTTTAAACTTCTTGATGAAGCGCGAGTTGATTGAGTCTGAACTCTAACTCAAAATCCCCTGGACGCGAGTGTAATGGACTTGGCACCTGGATCATGAGACGCGAGCTTTACATACAGAGTTCGCATTCGAGGCTGTTGATTTAAAAGAATTTTAATTCTGGCCGAAGGCTTCAGACTTGAAAGTGGCAACCCTTGTTTCTCAAACAAGGATGTGGCAATCTTCGCGTCTGGTTCTCTTCGCGTCTCATATTTTAGACACAGGTCTTAAAATTAGTCCGCGTTCAAGTCTGTGTGTATTCGAAGTCCACAACTTTAATCGCGTCTGTTTTTATCATAACAGAATTTTGACTTCCTGTGTGGGTTATCCCTGCGTCTGAGGTTCACAGCTATGTCGCGTCTGTCCCTTAGTTTTTCTGTTTCAGGATTCTAACCTTCTGATTTTTTGTTTACTCCTCGCAGGTAGCCTCAATCATCTTTTCGCATATTCGCTGGGCCCGTGGGAGAATATATCAGCCAGCGAACCTATTCGATGGTCGACCATTGGAGGAGAAGTCATGGCCCCTGTTTATAGGAGACGAGGATTTGACATCCACCGAGACCTCATTAGACACGATGCACCAGTCATACTCCCGGGTTCGCCATGGTCACAGTGGGTATGGCGATGGATATGGTGGTGGGTATGGCGGTGGGTCTGGTCCTTTTGCAGGTCATTGGAAAGAGGACGTCACCTGTAAGGTCTCGAATCTCCCTTCACCAATCTTACCGCAGAAGTGACATCGATGAAAAGTTAATTTTCATTAGATGACTTTCTGGTGGTAGAGATGTTTATCAATGAAGGATCATAACCTATACAAGTTGGTCGGGTGGAATCAGAAGGCTTTGCTGCATTTCGACCTCAAGAAACACCATTGTTCTTGGCCAACGATAGACTCCTTCGATGTTTACGTCATGCATCATGGTGCTCAACTCTTCTTTGGCGCCTTTCCAAACATCTTGTATTTGGGATAGTGAGCATGCTTCAAGGAGTGAGTGCAACCTTTTACTGAGAGAAAGGGACTTCTTTGTACTCCTTTATTGTAACACTCAATCTTATTGTATAAGAGAGCGTCTTGTATCACTTTCATATGTCTGAGCATGAATAAAAGCGACACTTTTTTTTGTCTCCTTCCATTGTCTTGAACTCCCTTTTTTGCATTGAAAGTCGGACGTATAGAGGTAAAGGATCTTTGGCTTGCTAAAAATATGATAATAATCTTAACGTGTCAAAGTTTGTAGAAAAATCCTGTTTCAGGAAATTCAACAATGCTGTCAGAGGTGTGATATTAACTTGATAGAAGTAAGATAATTCTCGTGGATCAGCCAATTTATAAATGAGAATGACAAGTGGAATTCGTACCCACAGGGAGGATGAGTTTTCATCAGAGGTTTGGAATTAACTTGACTAAGACCCGGATGGAAAATTAGCGAAAATATTGTTAACGGTGTAATGTTAACCTGACAATGTCTTTTTAAGTGGACTTGTTATTCTGTTGATGAGAATAACAAGTGAGACTAGACTCACGGGGAATCTAGGAGGACTTTTTCCGTTAGAGGTGTGATATTAACTTAACGGGTTGAATGCATCCTTGTCAGAAGTGTGATGTTAAATCGACAAGGGTGTGAGTCAGAGGTGTGATATTAACTTAACTCAAGAGTGTTCCAGCTTCATTTAGGAAAACTGAAAGTGTCACTGTCATAGGTGTAATGTTTAACTTGGCAGTGAGGGTAATGCTAGAGGTGTAATTTTGAACTTGGCATTGGTCATCTCGACTTTGATAAGGAAGTCCGAGGGAAAGTCATGGCCATAAGTGTATTGTTGAACTTAGCAATGACCTGGACACTAGAGGTGTAGTGTTAAACTTAGCATCATTTATTTCAGCTTCGATATTGAAGGCTGAGGGAAAATGACTGTCAGAGGTTTAATAATGAACTTGGCACCAACTTGATTACTGTTAGAAGTGTAATGTTAACTTAACAGTAATTCGTCAGAGGTGTGGTATTAACTTGACAGAAACTGACTCGTGATGGGAGTAATTTGAGGACCTGCCATTCTACTGATGAAAAGTGACAAGTGGAATTTAAAAATGTCAGAGGGGTAATTTTAACTTGACAGTGATTAATTTGTGACATAAGCAATTTTGAAGACTTATCATTCTATTGATGAGAATTGACAAGTGAAGTTTGAAGTGTCAGAGGTGTAATGTTAACCTGACAAATTTGGAGGCTTGCTACTCCATATAGAGTTCACAAGTAAGGTTTGTACTCGATAGGGAGTATTGAAAACTTTCATTACTGGAGGTATAGTGTTAACGTAGCATTGATTGTATTTTGTGGACCTACCATTCTGTGTATGAGAATTGGTAAGAGATTTTGGAGGAGAAAGTGGAACAGAGTCCACTTAGGATTTTTAGCAAACCTCAGCTATCAACGGATTTGAGGTGCCTTTACCAACTACCGTTTGAGTTAGGCTAGCCATGCTATTCCCCTCAGCATGGTGAGTTATCAAAGATTTATGTTGGGCTTAGAAGCCAACATTTTCCTCTGTCCTTAGTCGTTGGAGGCGTCGGAGGTTAATGAAGAGAGCCATATTAAAATCTAAGTTTCGCCTTTCATTCCTTTATCAATATTTACATCATGCATCATGGTACAGTCAGTGCCTGATTAGCTTATCACCGATCTATCGTGATGTGATCTAATAAAGGAAAGAAACTTTTTCTTGGATATGAAGCTTTGAACAGAGGTGTAATTTTAACTTGATCAGAGGAAGAGTACTATTAAGGATAGTACTTCTTCAGGAATCTGCCGTTGATCGGCATCATGAGTGTATCGCCATTTGAAGTTATGAGGCGATATGCTCCATTTGAGTAGACTGACTCTAATACAAATGGTCCTTCCCATTTAGGCTGAAATTTTCCTTTTGTCTTATGTGTCATCACCATAGGTCTTCTGACAGCTAAGACAAGGTCACCTTTCTTGAAAGTTCGCACCTTAACTTTCTTGTTGAAGGCTCTGGTAATCGGGCTTGGTAGAGCTCGATTTGTTGTTGGGCCTGCAGACGTTTATCATCTAAGGCCTCCAATTCTTGGAATCGCTGTCGATGCTATTCCTCCCTTGTCATCTCTGCTGTCAAGGCGACGCGCAGAGATGGGATTTGGATTTCTAGTGGAAGCACGGCTTCACACCCGTATACCAAAGAAAATGGCGTAGCTTTAGTTGGGGTTCGAACAGTCATGCGATAGGCCCATAAGCATTCGCCTAACTTATCGTCCCAATCACGCTGACTTTTTGAGATGAATTTCTTGAGAAGTTTGCCAATGGTCTTGTTGAAAGTTTCTGCGAGACCATTAGCGGCAGGGTAGTTTACCGTTGAGGACACACTCTGGATTCTGAACTTAGTGCAGAACCTCTAGAAAGCCTGACTGACGAACTGGGGTCCATTGTCATGGACGATTCGCCGAGGTACACCAAACGGTAGATGACGTGATGTTTAATGAATTTGATCACATCGGACGACTTTACTTCCTTCAACGGAATGGCCTCAGCCCATTTAGAAAAGTAATCAGTTATGGCTAAAATAAACCAATGTCCTTTTGATGATGGTAGGCTGATGGGGTCAACTACATCCATGCCCCACATTTCAAATGGCCAGGTAGAAGTTGTAGAGTGAAGGTACCCTGGTGCTTGATGGATGAAATCACCATGCACTTGGCAGGCGTGACATCTTTTGCCATAAGTGATGGCGTCAGAGATCATCTTAGGCCAATAATATCCCAATCTTTGGAGTCGATCTCCAAGCTTTGGGCCAGGTTGATGGGCTCCACATGTGCCACCATGGGCCTCTTTCAATACTTCATGTGCCTCTTTTTGTGATAGGCAGCGAAGCAAGATCCCATCATGCGATCGACGATACAATGTTCGCGTGATCGCATTATAGTAGAATTTTGGGGCTTTCCTTCTAATGGCAGCCGCTTCTTTAATATCATCAGGCAAGATGTCGTACAAGACATAATCAATGTAAGGGAATCGCCAGTCTCTAGGCTCTGGGCCGGTTGACTATTCAAGAGCTTCTGGACCTGGGCTTGCTGCTCCAAGCGCCTGGCCGTCTCCTTGGGAGTGTTTGTCATATATATAAAGGCCTCCTTCTCTATAGAAGAGTTTGAAGCCTGTGACTCTGCAATAGAAGAATGCGAGTCATTTACCTCAATGCCCCGGGCCAGGGTACTGTAGTTAATCGGGGAAATTACCCCAGTCCGAGTGCGAGTGTGTCGGTACACTCCTTCCGGTTCTGCGTCAGACCCATCGGAGCTGACCGCAGGTTGCTTTCCCCTTCTCCTGCTCGTCATGTTTGCAATGAACTCAGGATATTCAGCGTCAGAGAAAATCCTCCTCCTGTGGGAGCGATTTCTTTTAGCCGATCGGGAAATTAGAGTCAGCTGTCTAACTTGAGACTGCTGGCTTGCACCTAAACTGTAACGGCACTCAGAGAGCATTGTGATAACCCGTTCGCAGCAACACGATGAAGCACTTCTCTTCCTTATCAAATAATCCCTTAGATCCATGGGAGGGTGATTGAAGAGATTAGCCTCGCACCGTCGAGGGCGGGTTGCATCCTTGCTCGCACAATTGGGACGCAGGGTTCAGAGGCACAAGGCTCATGAACGCAGTTCTTGCGTCGTGGCTTCAGAACGCGAGTCTGGCGTCTCTGCTGAGAAGAGACGCAGCTCTCGTGTTGCTGATTATCGCGCCTGGACAGAGACGCCTAAGAAACGTAGGGCCACTGGGCCCCGTATACAGAAGCACGTGTCTCATGTTTTTGACAAGGGGCATGAGCTTCGCGTTGGCGTTTAGGAAGCGGTACTTCAGAAGCACAAGCTTGGTGAGTCTCACGTTTAGGTTGCCAAACGCGGGCCTCACGCATCTGATGTGGTACAGAAGAGACGCCGGTTTGAGCTCCGCGTCCTATCTCTGTTGGACCAACAGTTGTTCCGACTTGTAGTTGACGCGCACGCCTTCTCTGTCGCCGTTCAGCGTTCCGGTTACGTCGTGG
The DNA here is from genome assembly GCA_038442645.1 of Agave tequilana. Classification (NCBI taxonomy): domain Eukaryota; kingdom Viridiplantae; phylum Streptophyta; class Magnoliopsida; order Asparagales; family Asparagaceae; genus Agave; species Agave tequilana. The sequence continues at coordinate 68,332 of JAVJIF010008278.1, read as the reverse complement.
GGGTTGAAGGGAACCCCCGGCAACCTGGCGCTGAAGAAGAGGATGGGCTAGCTGGACATCGGAACGTTGACCACGCGGGTCTCCTGAGAGACGTTGACGCGAGTGTTACACATGATGCGATTAGCCACGACATCCTTCACACTAGTCGCGTCTGAGAGGATCTCAGAGCAGACTTCGGGGTAAATCCCGTAGAGACCCTGCGGTAGGCCCGGGCCTTAGGGCTCTTGGAGCCGAAAAAGAGGAACACTTTATACTTTGCCTGGTCAAATTCCACGACCAGTGATTCGACCGTTTTCCCCATGCAGATGACGTCACCTTGCGCCACCACTTGCTCGTCTGTAGAGAAAGTAGTCTCCAGCGGAGTCGCCATCCATCTCTTGTTTTGTGGGAGAAATTCATGTAAAAAATTCTTTGAATCAAATGAAAGATTACAGCGGATTTACACTTCGATTATAAGAGAGGGGAGATGTTGAGACTTGAGTCTCCCCTTTGTTTTGTGCTAGGTTCTTGATGTGGCGGTGAAAAGTGAATCTTATTTTTCGTTGACCGGGTGAACGTCAAAACTTCTTGGGGGTCTTCTCTTTGGATGGCAGATGGAGTAACACAGCTCCTGTCGGCCAAGAATCTCAAAGAGATTGTAAGCAAAGAATAACTTGTACGCAGCAAGTTGTTTGAAGAGTTAGACTCTCTTTCTTCTTGGTGGAAGTCTTGGGGCTTCTGTATCTCACAATGCCAAGTTCCTTTCCAAGAATTATCTGATCAACCAACCGACCCCTTCTCCATAGCAAGAGGGGCTATTTATAGAGATTTCAGAGGTGAACATGCCCCCTAAAAACGCTCCATAATGGGGGTTAACTTCCTCGTTATGTGGGCCGTGATTGACCCCATAACAAGGACAGTTACAACTGAGACGCGGGTTTTGACCCTCGCGTCTTAGTGCTGCAGTGACGTAGAGACGCGGGTTTCGACCCTCGCGCCTTGATGTTGTAGAGACGCGGGATTCGACCCTCGTGCCTTGATGTTGTAGAGACGCGGGTTTCGACCCTCGCGCCTTGATGTTATAGAGACGCGGGTTTCGACCCTCGCGCCTTGATGCTGTAGAGACACGGGTTTCGACCCTCGTGCCTTGATGCTATAGAGACGCGGGTTTCGACCCTCACGCCTTGATGCTGTAGAGACGCGGGTTTTGACCCTCGCGCCTTGATGCCGCAGTGGTGCTGAGACGCGGGTTTAAACCCTCGCATCTTGACGCTGTGGTGATGGCTCCCGCGTCTGGAGTTTGGACTCTGCTTTTTGATGACTTGTCTTTTAGTGATTTTTAGACAGCCTACAATGATTGATTTGGACTCTAATGGAACAGGAACAAAAACTGATACTGACTCGAGAATTTGACTCAGATCAAGTCGAGATTCAAAAGAGGGAGTCGAAAGTGGTTCAAAAATGGGGTCCAAACCAAAGAATTGATGTTTACACACTTTCCCTATCAATGAAGTGTGACAATAAGATATTGGTGACTCTGTTTCTCGGTGTACTAGTACAGGATTCATTGTTGACTCCGGAATAGAGAAAAATCTGATAAAGATACCGGAGTCATTATTGAATCAAAAAGTGAAATGGAATTACCAACTTGAGGTTCAGGATCACTTTCAAGCTCAAGTTCAATTTTAGGAAAAGGATAACTTGCAAAATGTTAAGGATGTGATGTTGGTTAAGTTTAGGTTGGTATGATGAAATTGATGCTTGATTTCCAAAATGACATGATTCTTGGGTCCAATCAGTAGTTAGGGACATAAGAATCGGTCAAAGGTTGACAAGGAAGACTTTCCTCACTCTCATTAATCAATTCGCTCATAAGTGAGTTTACCCTACTGATAGGCCGTGTAAAAGAATTTTGAGTCTGAATCATATCTTCCATACTTTTTGCAATTGGTTCTTCTTGAAAAGATGAGTATGGAAGTTGATTTTGAAAATTATGGTGAAATTGTGAGTCCATCAGATTTTACGAGTGCTGCTCAGACTCACGCAAGGGTTCCATACTCAAGTCCAGTATTGATGGTTGTTCATTTTGAATCGATGAGACTAGAAAAGATGAGTAGGACTCTTGAAAATTTGGTTGAGATGATGAGTCCAACATATTTTGAAATCATTGCACTTTTTCACAAAAGACTTCCAAACGCTTTTCTAGCTCAGATTCTTCTTCAATTGGATGTTCTAAAAAAGGAGTATATGCATTTTATTTGGGAAGGATTGTGAATTGAGCAAATTTTGAATTTGTTGTTGGGACTCAAGCATGACTTCCATACTCCTTTCCATATTGGATTTTCTTCGGTTGGTGGTACAAAAAAGGAGGATATGGATCAGAATCGGGGAATGAATATTGTGAAAATTGTGGACAAGGTGATTGAAAATTTGACTCGGGAGAGGTGAATCCCCATGAACTCTGTGAAGAGTGAAAGTTATTTTTAAAATTATAGTCATACGATATGGGATATGGGTCATATTAAGTCAGATAATCCCAACTTGGCATATATGGTTGGTTAATGTTGTAAATAGTCGGGTTGGAGTTGAACGAGTCAAATGAGATCAGGGTGAAATATGGATTCCTATTTGGATTGAAAAAATTATTATTGTTAAAATCCATTTCACAATTTACAAACAAGAAAAACAAACAAACAAATAAACAAATAAAGAGAAAAAAAGAAAAAGAAAACAAGCTTATGCTAGGTTTAACTTAGACCTAAATGACTCCTAACTGGTTAGACTGTTCACGGGGGATATATTTTCAGAATCTGACCACGAGTTAATCGGCCAGGTAGGGGCAAGTTTAGTGGGAGGTATCCGTGCTGGAGCAATGGGCCTAATTATGCCAAACTACTATTCTTCGAGGATTCGCCTTTCAATCCCCAACCTTAGACACCAATTTGACAAGAGTCAACTTCTAATAACTTTTCCCTTAAGTCAATCTCTTAAATGAGTCTGAGATGTCCCTAGGGGCCAACATCTTGCAAATTTTTTATTAAGGCTGGGGTTGTGTGAGTGGGGATGTGATTTTTGGGCTAAGGAAGGGTAATGACTTCCCCACCTTATGTTATATTGGGTTTTACCCTTAAGTTCAATTCATGCAAGTATGCAATATAGATAATAATGAATACGTAAAGAGAGTAAATCACCCACGTGTTTGTCCTAACTATATGCTATGCAATATATATACCTCCGTCAAGATCACAACAACACAAGAACAAAATATAGTATATTCGAATTAAAATTAATACGTGCCTAGATGCAAATGTCTAAACTATTTTAAAGCATCCAATTTTTATATTTTAGTTCTTAAATTATTATAGTGCACAGGTAACAAATATTAGCAACAGAATATAAAAATATACAAGAATTTACCCAACCACATAAGAGCAAGTGTAGACTTCTGCAATGCTAAAAATTTGACCTGCACACCAAACACAAAGAAGAAAAGTTAACAAAAACGTGAAATCAAATTGTTTCCATCTCTGATAACGGCACCAAAATTTGATCGGGGGAAAACTGCGCACGAAAAGTGTATGTTTTGAAATCAATATTTAAAGTGTATGTGTCCTTTAGTTTTCCTCAATACTTCCGTTATAACAAAGAGGCTAAAACGAGTCGAATCCATAAGGATGGAAGGCAAAAGAAGCTTACACGGTATGTTCATGTGTATGTTAAAAGTTCTTCAATGTTTAAAGAATCAAAAGAAAAGAAAACAAAGAATGAAAAGAGAAGAGTACTGTGAAACACGAAGAAGTGGGAAACATAGAAGAAATAGTTTTTGTGATTTTTGTTTGTATATCTAAAATAAAGTAAAAAGATAAAGAAAACTCATGGCTACTAACTACTAATTGCTCCACTAACCATGCTAACCTCTTAGTGATAGTTACCTCACATGTATCCTTAGCCATGACTAGTCCTTGGTTCAAGAGCGTTTCAAAGTATGATCCGTGCGATAACTTTCACATCCAAACTCAACACAACAAATGTAAGCTACACTTAAACCATCAAAACTAAACAAGAGTAAGCATAGAGTAAAATAATATTAGCTTGTTAGAGAGTTAGGATGTTAGAGTGTTAGAATCTATCATCATGAGCCATCAATGGCTCTTCCAAGAGCAAGGCCAAATAGAGGCTATTAGATTCATGTAGATTATCAAGTAAGAAGTTAGCAAGTTAGTGGTTAGTAGTTAGTTGTAATGAGAGAAAATTAGCCAAACATGTAAAAGGAGTTAAAGAGAAGAAAATAAGGAGAGATAAAGAGAGCACCTTTCATAGATTGTCACCTTCTATTACAAGCACTCGTGCTTTCCGCTCATGTACCACTCTCTCCTATTACAAGATCTACAGGAAATGAAAATACAAAGGAGGAGGAAGAAGAATAACTAACCTAAACTATCCTAAACTACAACATGTAGAAGAAAACCCTAAAACTAACCTAAAAACTACTCAAAAACTTTCCCTCCCTAGGCTCTGGAAAACCCCAGGATATTTATAGGCAAAATTAGGCACCAGGGTACCGGTACGGAGCCGCGCGTCGAATCTCGGGCCGCGAGTCCACAAGATTGCCACGAAATGTGACAATGCGAAATGCGGTATTTGCCGCGTTTATGCTTGGGAAGCGCGCGCAGCGCCGCCTGCTGCGCGCTTCCCAGATGTCCCCTTTTCGGATGTACTTGCTGGTTTTCAGATTTAGGCCTCTAGTTTTTATGAAACAGCCCTCCAAAGTCTATGGCTATATTTGTAGGCTTTTAATCACTAATTAAATGGTGATTTTGGGTCTTCTTCTTCATTTCATGCCATGGATATAGAAATATACAAGAGAGGTATTTTTAGCAGAATTTAATATTAAATAAAAGTGAAGATATGTATGAAATATGCAGTTTTAGAGACTAATCACACAGCCCCTTGATTGGTAGTGAAAAGTGCATTTTTATCATCATATTTACCATCACATTTTCATATTTATTCATATAATTCTGCACATTTACTAATATTTTATGATTTATTGTGTGCAGGCCTTGAGAAATAAAAATAAAAGAATAAAGCCTTAAAAGAAGCCCAAAAGCCCATATTTAAGCCCAATGCAAAAGTTGCAATTATCAATTGTCAAAGTTGCAAATACCAAGGGCAAAAGTTGCAAATACTAAAAGAAGAGGGAAGGATAGACTTCTATTCAACCCTAAATACTTGCAGGATGAGGATAAAAGCCAAAGAAGAGAGTGCAAAGATAAGAAAATTCGTTTAAAAAGATATTGGGAGATTTGAGATCTAGGTAACTTGCTTCCCAAGTTATCCCGAAATCCACAAATAAAGAGCCAGGATGCAACTTCCAGAAGACAACGCCCAGATGAACGGATCAGGAGAAGCCATGCGCCAGAGCGCGTGGCCATCTGCCACTACTTGGCCACGGAAACGCGGCCCAAGCCACGTTTCCGCGGCAATCCAGTCTTATCCAGGGACTAGTTTTCGTGGGAGAGTTGTGTTGGGACTCTACCTCCTTCTGCACCTATAAATACCCCTGCAGACGCAACAGAAAGGGCGTACAGAAAACTACAGAGAAAAATATAGGGTTTTAGGCTAACTTGTAATCTAGGTTAGGTTTTTATTTTAGTTTTCTTTTGTAATTTTTGTAACTGAGAGGAGAGGATGCTTTCATGGAGGAAGGAGTTCATACTTGTACTGAGGTGACAGCGGTGTAAGTTTTACTTTTCCTCTATTGTTAATTGAATCGACTCGAGGTTTGTCTTTGTTCTTTTTATTTTATTCTTGTGTCTCTATTTTTGTTCTATCGTTGTTCTTCTATTTTTGTTTTATGTCATTGTTTCTTTCTCTGATGTCTTGCAAACCGTGAGAACTGGTCGCTTCGAGACTGCCTAGCCGAAGAAGTGCCCTTGATGGCCTATGGAGATGAACAAGCCTTCCCTTTAGTTTGTCTTTTATTTTCGTAGTGTAGATCGCGAAGGTGGACGATTTTATACGCCATACTTGAACGCCTTCCAAGACAAGGTAAGTCGTTGCAACAGATCAAAGGTAAGCAGGTTGAAGAGGTATGTATGTGTTATAGTTTTCTTTCTAATTTTAGTATAGATCCACATCTTCCACATCTTTCCAAATTCTTTTCTTCCACTTCATTATAAATACCATTGTAAATGACAAAATAAATAAAAAAGAGATAACTTACTTAAACGCTTCCATCGCTAGTCCCTCCCTGAGGATCACGACTCGCATAGCCCATTGCTACCGCGGATTAGAATTGAGCACCTCGCACTATTATTTCTAAATCTAAAATACCATATTTTGTGTGCAGGGAAAAACTCAATCAAAATTTTGGCGTCGTTACCGGGGAGGGACGGTAAGTTTATCTCTAAAAAAAATTAATTATTAACTAATTCTTTTATTCTTTCTGTTTGCAGGTTTGGAGAACAAGAAACAGCAGAGTGGACATATAGCAACTCTGTGCCTCTGCCCTCAAAGGCAGAGCATCAGAGCCTACAACAGTGCCGCGGATCCGCGGCAATAGCCGCGTTTCCGCAGCCTTAGTAGTTCATTACTGACAGATCTTTCTGCAGGTTGCTACAAATTGCAAGATTTGTTTTCTTCTCTGTTAAAATTTGTTCTGTGATAAACCTGTATACTGCTAATTAATCAACAGTAAAATATTTGTTGAAAAAGATAAAAAATTGATTAGACGTTTGCATCCTAGGCACGTGTCTTTTCAATTCCTTTATTTTACTGTTGAAGAGTGCTGGAGTAAGGTACGTTCGCATTGCATGTAGAATAGGACTCATCTCTTGGTTGATTTTCATTGCTTTGAGTGAATCTTATTTACATATCTTGTACACTTGCACAAACTTATCTTAAGGGCACTAACCCATAATAAGATAAGGTGGGGATTTAATCACCCTTCCTTGGCCCAAAAACCATATTCCAAGCACTCACTAACCCAAGCCTAACTAAAAATGAGTAGACGTTGGCCCTAGGGACATCTCAGACTCAATTAGGAGATTATCCTAAGGGGGAACAGTGTTGAAATTTGACTCCTGCCAAATCAGTGTCTAGGAAGGGGATTGAGGGCCGAAAGCCCGAAGATTGGTGGTTATTTAATTAAGAAACGTCTTTGATGGAAAACCTCCCACCACTCTTACCCTGACCTGGCTGATTAACTTATGGTCAAAGTCTACACCCTACCTCCTGTGGACAGTCTAACCAGTTAGGAGTCGTCTAGGTCATAAGTCTACCCTAACTTAGGTTAGAATTTTTTTTCTTTTTTGTTTGTTTATTTGTTTGTTTTCTTTCTCTTTGTTTGTGATTGTGTGATATGGCATATAATAATAATTTTTCCAATTTTAATCCATATTACACACCAACCTCTTATTCGGATATTACCAACCCGGCATATCATAACTTTGACCAATGTAGTGTGCCAGATTGGTCTTATCCGAATCATTACATGCCCCAGTCCCAATACTATGAACAATATTGGAATAATCATCACTACTCTTCACAGAGTCAATGGGGATTCAATACCCCTGAGCCGTATGGTCAACCACCTGTTCAACCATTATATTCATATACGTCTCTTCCCACATAACCAAGGTTTCAGTCCACCATTGATCTATTCGATGGGTTAGAAGAAAAAGTGGATCGGTTGCAAGATATAATGAATGATCAAATTTCTAGACTTTCCAACATTCTTGAGCAAGTCGATAGGAACCAAGAATCATTCTGTCTAGAAGACCTTGATCAAAATTCAATTTCATCACATCAATATGAACTTGCTCAACCCCAATCCTTGGACAAATTGGCTAGTTTTAATTTCAATGAGATTGAATTAGATTGTGAATGTGAACCTGATCCCCAACTTTGCGATTCAGTTTCCATTTTCGAATCTATGTTGACTCCGGTATCCTTACCCAATTTGGACCAATTTTCTGAGCCAACATTTATTCCCGTACCCATAGATCATGAAATTGAATCACCCATTTTTGATGATCATCATATTGAACTTGACCAATTTTGCAATTTTGAAAGTCCCATGGATAAATTGGCATTCTCATTTTTATGAGATTGAACCGAATGAGATATGTGACTTTGATTCTCAAATCTGTGATCAAGTTCAAATTCCCGAATCAATATTGACTCCTGTTTTGTTACCCGACTTAGGTAATCTTTTAGAGTCAGATTTGATTCACACACCTATCATTCCTGAACTTGAATCACCAATATTGAATCACATTCCATTGTGGGAAGATGATTGTGGACTTGAGTTTCAACTTCTTGACTTGGACACACTTCTTGAAACAAGCTCGACTCCTGAACCCTTACTTGATTTAAGTTTCTTTCCTGAGTCGGTATTCATTCCAGAACCTATCATTCTTGAGTCCAAGTCAACCATTCTACCAAGTCACATTCTTTTGTTGGACATAGGTATAGACCATGACTCTGTGATGATTTTCCAGGACTGGTCATGTAAAGGAAGTAAGTTTCACGAGAGGATCTTCCATGATCCTATTCATACTGGGGACTGTAAACATGTAAATAGAAAAGAGGTCAATAAAGGTAGGTCCCGTGAACTACCACATTATCTTGATTGGGTAGCAACGCTTGGCCCAATTAGACCACCACCGGAACCACCACCTTGAGGTAACTTCTGCCTTCCCTTCTTCTTTTTCATGCATACATGCATACATTCATACATTGAGGACAATGCATGAGATAAGTGTGGGGGGAGGCTTTACTAACATACTAACATAGTTAGAAACTAACAAAAATTTGCTAATAAAAAAAAATTAAAAAAAAGGACAATATTTTGACTTATCTTTGAAAGAAATCTAAGTTAATCTTAAGAATTAGGAAAATCATGGTTAGGATTTCTAAAAACTTGGTCAAAATAAATAAATTGTTGAATTTTTAGGTATAGGAGGAGAAATTGAATAAGTAATTAGTCTTGATTTTTGCCTTAATGAAATGTGCATACCTAATGCATATCTAGGATTCTAAGATAAAGACCCTTTTGCCTCATAAAAAAAATTATTTAAAAAAAATCAATCACCAATTAAGCTGGATACATGTGCCTCAAGAAGCATAAGTATTCACGCCTAAAGGTGAGTTTATAAATACGCGTCCTTAGTTTTGGGGCCTAGTTCACTCGAATTTGAGTCCGAGGGGTGTTTTCTCACCCGGTGCCCTAAAATCAACCAGTTGGGAGTCACCGACTTTAAGTTCGCTACATGGGTGGATTAGAAAGCCTAAGGAAACTAAGAAAAATTACTCATATATGTATTAACACATCTAATAGTCAATTAGTTAGGTATGAGAGCCTCAAGAAGCCTTCATGCTTACACGAAAGAAAATTAGATGAGTTATACATATTAAAAAAAAGAGAAAAAATAATAATAAAGAGGCATGAGAGTCCAAGTTAAGGAATTCCTAGTAAAAATTCATAAAGATGCATATGACTTTTGGTAACGAAAAAGACTATACAAAAATTCAATTTGACCCTTACTTAAAAGGAAAACAATTTACTATATAAAGAGTAAGTTTAAGAATGAATAAAAATGAGGATCCTAAAAACTTATAGAATACTTAGTCTTTTCAAAAGTATTTCAAATATTTTCCTTTTTAAGGATTTTATGGGTGTAATCCGCTGAAAACCCTCACGAGACAACATTCGTCCTCTAGGGTAACCTAGGGGTTTAACAGCTTGTTGCACGTGCTAAGTGCAATCGTGATTCCTACGAAAGTGAGTTAGCTAGTTTAGTTTTTCTTTTTCTTTTTGATTTTTACTCGAGGACGAGCAAAAAGATAAGTGTGGGGGTGTGATTGGTAGTGAAAAGTGCTTTTTTATCATCATATTTACCATCACATTTTCATATTTATTCATATAATTCTGCACATTTACTAATATTTTATGATTTATTGTGTGCAGGCCTTGAGAAATAAAAATAAAAGAATAAAGCCTTAAAAGAAGCCCAAAAGCCCATATTTAAGCCCAATGCAAAAGTTGCAATTATCAATTGTCAAAGTTGCAAATACCAAGGGCAAAAGTTGCAAATACTAAAAGAAGAGGAAGGATAGACTTCTATTCAACCCTAAATACTTGCAGGATGAAGATAAAAGCCAAAGAAGAGAGTGCAAAGATAAGGAAATTCGTTTAAAAAGATATTGGGAGATTTGAGATCTAGGTAACTTGCTTCCCAAGTTATCCCGAAATCTACAAATAAAGAGCCAGGATGCAACTTCCAGAAGACAACGCCCAGATGAACAGATCAGGGGAAGCCACGCGCCAAAGCGCGTGGCCATCTGCCACTACTTGGCCGCGGAAACGCGGCCCAAGCCGCGTTTCCATGGCAATCCTATCTTATCCAGGGACCAGTTTTCGTGGGAGAGTTGTGTTGGGACTCTACCTCCTTCTGCACCTATAAATACCCCTGCAGACGCAACAGAAAGGGCGTACAGAAAACTACAGAGAAAAATCTAGGGTTTTAGGCTAACTTGTAATCTAGGTTAGGTTTTTATTTTAGTTTTCTTTTGTAATTTTTGTAACTGAGAGGAGAGGATGCTTTCATGGAGGAAGGAGTTCATACTTGTACTGAGGTGACAGCGGTGTAAGTTTTACTTTTCCTCTATTGTTAATTGAATCGACTCGAGGTTTGTCTTTGTTCTTTTTATTTTATTCTTGTGTCTCTATTTTTGTTCTATCGTTGTTCTTCGAATTTTATTTTATGTCATTGTTTATTTCTCTGATGTCTTGCAAACCGTGAGAACTGGTCGCTTCGAGACTGCCTAGCCAAAGAAGTGCCCTTGATGGCCTATGGAGATGAACAAGCCTTCCCTTTAGTTTGTCTTTTATTTTCGTAGTGTAGATCGCGAAGGTGGACGATCTTATACGCCATACTTGAACGCCTTCCAAGACAAGGTAAGTCATTGCAACAGATCAAAGGTAAGCAGGTTGAAGAGGTATGTATGTGTTATAGTTTTATTTCTAATTTTAGTATCGATCCACATCTTCCACATCTTTCCAAATTCTTTTCTTCCACTTCATTGTAAATACCATTGTAAATAACAAAATAAATAAAAAAGAGATAACTTACTTAAACGCTTCCATCGCTAGTCCCTCCCTGAGGATCACGACCCGCATAGCCCATTGCTACCACGGATTAGAATTGAGCACCTCGCACTACTATTTCTAAATCTAAAATACCATATTTTGTGTGCAGGGAAAAACTCAATCACCCCTGCCGTACAACACCCCAGAGCTTGCACAACCACCTTTCTAATGGTCAAACCCCTACTCCATCATCCACTCTGGCTAGCTCCACCGAAGCCCGGATCTCCCATTCTAGCCGTGCCTCCACAGTCCAACTAGCCCACCCCAGATCTGTAGCAACCAGGCCATCTCTCCCCCATGCTTCACCTACTATTGGCCATGCTCCCCCTTGCCTGGCTGCCCTTTACAGACCGCAGGCTACCTGGCGCAGCACCTCTCTCCCTTATCGTGCATAGCATACCTCCAGCCTCTTACTACACCTACACCCCTTGGCCATTATCCCCTTTTTCCCGTTGCTGTCGAAACCCGCCCGATTTCCTCTGTCGGCGAGCGCGAGGACACTCCACTCTTTTTTGGTATTCCATCTACATCCTCCGCAGACTTCGCCCCCTCCGCCGGAGCCTCCGTTGGCGCGTTGCGAGCCTTTCCCTTGCGTGAGTCCCTTCTTCTCTCCCTCTCTTTAATTTATAAGATATGCATGCATGAAGTATATTGGTAGGGTAGATGTGTAAATAGGTGTACAATTGCATTTGGATGAAATATGTTAGTGTGTGGCGTGTGTGGGTATTTGTGTGTGGGTTTTAATTCATGTAAGTGTGTGTGTATATATGTATGTATGTATGTATGTATGTACATACGTATATATAGTATATGCATTGGTATGTATATGTATATTATAGTGTATATGTGTGTGTATACTCGTATATATTATGTATGTGGGTGCACCCGTGTGTGTATGCATTGTGGCGTGCGTGTATGTGTACATGTGTGAGTGTATTATGTGTGTATTGATTCCCCTTCCTCTTTGTGTGTTTGATTGCGTGTTACAGTGTTTCAGACTCGCTCGTGCGATCCAAACTTGGTAAAATGAGATTCAGAATTGTGTTTATTATGGACCGTTACATTGGCAATTCGAAGACCGATCAATAAAATGATTTAGAGATCCGTACCGGTTCATGGAGTGAAGACCAGACGGTGATTCAATTCCAAAATGGTGTCATTTCATGTGAGTGTTTGTTATTGTGTCATTTCTTTATTTACCGTTGTCAGTAGGCGTCTATATGTTACTTGTTTCATTTCATATGACCGTCTGATTTATTTTACCAGTTTGATTATGTCTATCACTTCTTGAGACATCAATAAATATTCACCATAATTATCTAGTTGATATTAGCTTGTATCAGAGTCATTTCATGTGTTGGTTTGTTGTCGTTGTTGGCTTAGGCCTAGTATTGAAAAACATTAGACTGTGACTGGATTCGATCTATTGATTGGCTGGATAAGTTTATATTTGAGCATCATATGTATATGGACCTTGTATTTAGATATTGAGATATTAAACTTATATCATTTCATTTGTAACTGTTTCGAATTCGAACTAGCTGTAAAGGAACTTGGACTGTAATTGGATTGATCTTGAGTTGAATTAATTCATGATTATGAATAGATTCATATTTTATGTGGAGTGCTTATTGTTGGCCCAAAGGCCCATCACTCTAGTTTTGATGATGATCAACTCATGTAGTTATGGTACTAATGATCTTGTGTTTATTTAGTCTCAGATTTATGATCAAGATCTTAGTAGGTGTTTAGCTTCAACAAAGGATTTAAAGTCAAGTTTTGGTGCTAGCACGGTTTGATTCAGAGCTTGTGCATCAAGACCACATCAAGTACTCAAGAGGAGTCTAGCTCGTTGGATCAAGTTTGGACCAAGTCAAGAAGATGAGAAGACCTCAAGTGAAGAACTTCAAGATAAAGACTAGTGTCTAGGTTTGTTTTTATAAGATTTTATTTTTAGATTAAAATGTAAAGGATAGAATAGTTGGTGGATTGCTCAAGTATACCATATACACACACACTCTTGATTTAGTTGTGTTTTCATAAAAGAATTTTTATTTTGGAAAAATACAAAAGAGTTTTCTTTTGAAAAATACCGGTTTGGTTTTTGGTATTCAAAGTTTACATGTCATTAACCAAAACCATATTTAGTGCCTATTGCCAAAAACATAGATATTTCATCATGTATGTGTAGTGGATCATGTCCATACACTCTATGCTTTAAAAGAGCTTAAAATATCTTGTTTTTGTATTTGGAGAGGTTTTGGAAAAATAAGTTTTGAAAAACCAATTTGGAAAATACAGTTTTTGTTTTTAGCTAAAATTTCTAAGTTACAAAAATAGTTCAAATTATTTGTAACATATCTTGATTTTGCTCAAACATGTTTGTTTATCAAAGTATAATACTGAACCTATTTTTGTAGATTTTTCGTAAATTTATGAGATTTTATTTTAGAGAAAAAGCCAACTTTTTAAATCCCTAAATTGGCCTGCCAGGCTTTGGCGATCGACCGACCGGTCGACCGGACCAGGACCCGGTCGACTGGAGCGGACGACCGAACGTGCACACAAACATGTACACGGCCATATCAGTTGGCCGGTCGACCGAGCGGTCGACCGACTGAGGGCAACCCACTCTCGGGTTGCCCCGGTCGACCGGCCAGAGAGTCGTTGCTCTCTGGTTCAGGAACCGGTTGATTGGTAGTGAAAAATGCATTTTTATACATACATTTACCATCACATTTTAATATTTATTCATATAATTTTGCACATTTACTCATATTTTATTATTTATTGTGTGCAGGCCTCGAAATATTAAAAATAAAGAAATAAAGCTTAAAAAGAAGCCCAAAAGCCCATATTCAAGCCCAATGTAAAAGTTGCAAATATCAATTGCCAAAATTGCAAATACTAAGGGCAAAAGTTGCAAATACAAAGAAGAGGGAAGGGTAGACTTCTATTCAACCCTAAACACTTGCAGGATGAGGATAAAAGCCAAAGAAGAGAGTGCAAAGATAAGGAAATTCGTGGATAAAAGATTTGGGATCTAGGTAACTTGCTTCCCAAGTTATATCGAAATCCCAAGATAAAGAGCCAGGATGCAACTTCCAGAAGACAACGCCCAGATGGACGGACCAGGGGAAGCCACGCGCCAAAGCGCGTGGCCAGCCGCCACACTTTGGCCGCGGAAACGCGGCCCAAGCCACGTTTCCGCGGCAGATTGGATAAGTCTGGGGAACCGCTTTCGTTGAGGAGTTATTATGGGACTCTACTTCCTTCTGTACCTATAAATACCCCTGCAGTGCAACCGAGAACGGCGTCCAGAAAAGTAGAGGGCCAAATCTAGGTTTTCTTAGGCTTGTAGTTTAGGTTTTCTTTGCTTTTTGTAATTTTTATGTAAGTGAGGGAGAGGGCTATGTTGAGAGTGACACCGATGTATGCTCCTCTTCTCTTCCATTGTATCAAGTAATAAAGGTAACATTTATTTTTGTGTCATTGCTTTATTTTCCTTTTTATTTTCTTTTCCTTTTCTATTTTATTTCTGTTAGTCTTTGATGAGCATACAAGTGATTTCCAAAGCACAAGTATAACGAATCTTGGTGGTGCCAACGATACTTCATGGAGATGTTCTCCTCCTCAAGGTACGTATCACTTCATTCTTGCCCTGCTTGATGATATAATGCGAACAGAGGACTGAGATCGATCCTATGGTTTATGCATTCAAACGCCTCTGAAGCAAGGTAGAACGTGTTAAGTTTTCACGTAATTCATCGACCATACGAAGGTAAGTGTTTATTCTATTTTCTTGTTTTAGATTAAGTCACCAACACCTCTCCTTCAAATTTTTTCTTTCCCATCTCATTGTAATTATCACTTTTTCATCTTCTTAATCTACGCCTTCTTCCTAACCTAACTATTATTTCTATTTTCCTTTTTATAACTAAAAGAAAATAATTTTTAGAGAATCTTACTTAAACGCTTCTATCGCTAGTCCCTCCCTGAGGATCACGACCCGCATAGCCTTTGCTACCGCGGATTCGAATTGAGAACCTTGCACATCTTAACTTTTAAATTTAACTTCATTATTTTGTGTGCAGGTGAATTTCAATCAAAATTTTGGCGCCGTTGCCAGGGAGGGACGGTAAGTTATTCTCTAATAATAAAAAAAATTATTAACTAATTCGTTTATTCTTTTATGTTTGCATGTTTGGAGAACAGAAAAATAACAGCAGAAGTGGACATATAGCAACTATGTGCCTCTGCCCTAGAAGGCAGAGCAGCAGAGCCTACTCATCTGCCGCGCAAACGCGGCAATAGCCGCGGATCCGCGAGAATAGTAGTGAACTACTGACGTATCTTTCTGCAGGTTGCTAAAAAGTGCAAGATTTGTTTTCTGCTCTGTTAAAATTTGTTCTGTGATAAACCTATATACTGCTAATTAACCAACAGTAAAATATTTGTTGATAAAGATAAAAAATTGATTAGACGTTTGCATATTAGGCACGTGTCTTTTCAATTCCTTTATTTTACTGTTGAAGAGTGCTGGAGCAAGATACGTTCGCATTGCATGTAGAATAGGACTCATCTCTTGGTTGATGCTTTGAGTGAATCTTATTTACATATTTTGTACACTTGCACAAATTTATTCTAAGGGCATAACCCATTAACAAGATAAGGTGGGGATTTCATCACCCTTCCTTAGCCCAAAAATCATATCCCAAGCACTCACTAACCCAAGCCTAACTTAAAATTAGTAGACGTTGGCCCTAGGGACATCTCGGACTCAATTAGGAGATTATCCTAAGGGGGAACAATGCTGGAAGTTGACTCCTGCCAAATCAGTGTCTAGGAAGGGGATTGAGGGCCGAAAGCCCGAGGATTGGTGGTTATTTAATTAAGGAACGTCTTTGACGGAAAACCTCCCACCACTCTTGCCCTGACCTGGCTGATTAACTTGTGGTCAAAGTCTGCACCCTACCTCCCGTGGACAGTCTAACCAGTTAGGAGTCGTCTAGGTCATAGGTCTACCCTAACTTAGGTTAGAATTTTTTCTTTTTTTTTGTTTGTTTATTTGTTTGTTTTCTTCTTCTTTGTTGTGTTTGTGTGATATGGCATATAATAATAATTTTTTCAATTTTAATCCATATTACACACCTAACTATTTTTCGGATATTACCAACCTGGCATATCACAACTTTGACCAACCTAGTGTGCCGGAATGGTCTTATCCGAATGAAAATAACCCATGGCCCCCATCTTATGACCATAATTTTCATACTTTCAACTCTTCACAAAGTTCATGGGGTTTCGTTTCCCCCGAGTCAAATTTTCAACCGACTTGTCCTCCGTCTCCACCTTGTCCACAATATTCCCAAGAATCATACTCAGATCCACCCAGTCAGAATAGAATACCATCTATCCAGGAAATGATGAGTATGCATGAGTCCAAGCAACAATTACCATCAATCGCAGACATGATTATGCGTGAATCCACCGACTTACAACTTCATCACGATTACACTTCATCCTTTCAAGTCCAATCACAACATGATGCACCTATCAACTATGAAAGGATGCTTGCAGCAATGACTCAGGCTAGATTAGCCCGTGATCATGATATAGATATGATGGTTCAATCTTTACGTTCTCACCATTTGGCCATTTCTGATATCGCTGACCACTCTCTTAGAGCCGACGAACCAAGTTGCTTTGGACAATAAGATTCTACTTCAGTGCCATCATTTGAACTTGCTGAAACTCTAATTGTTGATAGTTTGGCAAGTTCTTCCTTTCCTGAAATAGAACTTGAGCATGAATATGATCATGATCTTCCACTTGGTGATTCAATTCTACTTCCTGATTCAATAATGACTCCGGTGTCTCCACCTGATTTTACTTTTCCCGAGTCAACATTGGATCCTGTGCCAATTCATCATGAAATTGAATCACTCATTTTTGATGATCATATTGAACTTGACAATTTTGCAATTTTGAAAGTCCCATGGATAAATTGGCAAGTTCTCATTTTTATGATATTGAGCTGAATGAGATATGTGACCTAGATTCTCAAATCTGTGATCAAGTTCAAATTCCCGAATCATTGTTGACTCCTGTTTTGTTACCCGACTTAGGTAATATTTTAGAGTCAGTTTTGGTTCCCACACCTATCATTCCTGAACTTGAATCACCAATATTGAGTCACATTCCATTATGGGAAGATTATTGTAGACTTGAGCTTCAACTTATTGATTTGGACCCACTTCCTGAACCTAGCCCGACTCCTGAACCCTTACTTGATTTAAGTTTCTTTCCTGAGTCGGTATTCGTTCCCATAATTCCCACGTCCTAGTCAATAATTCCATCTTTTTATACTCCATTTTGGGATAAGGAGGTTGACACAATTGACTCTGAAAATAATTATGAATTATGAAAATTGGATGGGGTCAAATTATTAAAAAATGATTATACATACATTTTAGTGGGTTATACAAGGGAAATTTCTGGTGGGTTTCACCAAATATTATGTTATTTTGATTGGGTAGCAACGCTTGGCCCAATTAGACCACCACCTTAAGGTAACTTCTACCTTCCCTTGTTCTTTTTCATGCATATATGCATTCATTCATACATTGAGGACAATGCATGAGATAAGTGTGGGGGGAGGCTTTACTAACATACTAACATAGGTAGAAACCAACAAAAAATTTGCTAATAAAAAAAAGAAAAAATGAAAAAAAAAAAGGAAAAAGGACAATATTTTGACTTATCTTTTGAAAGAAATCTAAGTTAATCTTAAGAATTAGGAAAATCATGATTAGGATTTCTAAAAACTTGGTCAAAATAAATAAATTGTTGAATTTTTAGGTATAGGAGGAGAAATTGAATAAGTAGTTAGTCTTAATTTTTACCTTAATGAAATGTGCATACCTCATGCATATCTAGGATTCTAAGACAAAGACCCTTGTGCCTCATAAAAAAAATTATTAAATAAAAAAAAATAAATAAATAATCACCAATTAAGCTGGATACATGTGCCTCAAGAAGCATAAGTATTCACGCCTAAAGGTGAGTTTAAAAATAAAGTCCTTAGTTTTGTGGCCTAGTTCACTCGAATTTGAGTCCCCGGGGTGTTTTCTCACCTGGTGCCCTAAAGCCGACCGGTTCGGGAGCCACCGACTTTAAGTTCGCTACATGGGTGGATTAGAAAGCCTAAGAAAACTAAGAAATATTATATGTATTAACACATCTAATAGTCAATTAGTTAGGTATGAGGGCCTCAAGAAGCCTTGATGCTTACACGAAAGAAAATTAGATGAGTTATACATATTAAAAAAAAAGAAAAAAAAAGAAGAGAAAATAATAATTAAAAAAATTAAATAAAGAAAAAAAAAGAGAGGCATGAGAGTCCAAGTTAAAGAATTCCTAGTAAAAATTCACAAGGATGCATGTGACTTAGGGTAACGAAAAAGATTATACAAACATTCAATTTTGACCCTTACCTAAAATGGATAACAATTCACTTTATAAAGACTAAGTTTAAGAATGAATAAAAATGAGGATCCTAAAAACTTATAGATTACTTAGTCTCTTCAAATATATTTCAAATATTTTCCTTTTTATGGATTTTGTGGGTGTAATCCGCTGAAAACCCTCACGAGACAACACTCGTCCTCTAGGGTAACCTAGGGGTTTAACGGCTTGTTGCACGTGCTAAGTGCAACCGTGATTCCTACGAAAGTGAGTTAGCTAGTTTAGTTTTTCTTTTTCTTTTTGATTTTTACTCGAGGACGAGCAAAAAGATAAGTGTGGGGGTGTGATTGGTAGTGAAAAGTGCATTTTTATACATACATTTACCATCACATTTTCATATTTATTCATATAATTCTGCACATTTACTCATATTTTATTATTTATTGTGTGCAGGCCTCGAAATATTAAAATAAAGAAATAAAGCCTAAAAAGAAGCCCAAAAGCCCATATTCAAGCCCAATGTAAAAGTTGCAAATATCAATTGCCAAAATTGCAAATACTAAGGGCAAAAGTTGCAAATACAAAGAAGAGGGAAGGATAGACTTCTATTCAACCCTAAACACTTGCAGGATGAGGATAAAACCCAAAGAAGAGAATGCAAAGATAAGAAAATTCGTGGATAAAAGATTTGGGATCTAGGTAACTTGCTTCCCAAGTTATATCGAAATCCCAAGATAAAGAGCCAGGATGCAACTTCCAGAAGACAACGCCCAGATGGACGGACCAGGGGAAGCCACGCGCCAAAGCGCGTGGCCAGCCGCCACACTTTGGCCGCGAAAACGCGGCCCAAGCTGCGTTTCCGCGGCAGATTGGATAAGTCTGGGGAACCGCTTTCGTTGAGGAGTTGTTATAGGACTCTACTTCCTTCTGCACCTATAAATACCCCTGCAGTGCAACCGAGAACGGCGTCCAGAAAAGTAAAGGGCCAAATCTAGGGTTTTCTTAGGCTTGTAGTTTAGGTTTTCTTTGCTTTTTGTAATTTTTATGTAAGTGAGGGAGAGGGCTATGTTGAGAGTGACACCGATGTATGCTCCTCTTCTCTTCCATTGTATCAAGTAATAAAGGTAACATTTATTTTTGTGTCATTGCTTTATTTTCCGTTTTATTTTCTTTTCCTTTTCTATTTTATTTCTGTTGGTCTTTGATGAGCATACAAGTGATTTCCAAAGCACAAGTATAACGAATCTTGGTGGTGCCAACGATACTTCATGGAGATGTTCTCCTCCTCAAGGTACGTATCACTTCATTCTTGCCCAGCTTGATGATATAATGCAAACAGGGGACTGAGATCGATCCTATGGTTTATGCGTTCAAACGCCTCTGAAGCAAGGTAGAACGTGTTAGGTTTTCACGTAATTCATCGACCATACGAAGGTAAGTGTTTATTCTATTTTCTTGTTTTAGATTAAGTCACCAACACCTCTCCTTCAAATTCTTTCTTTCCCATCTCATTGTAATTATCACTTTTTCATCTTCTTAATCTACGCCTTCTTCCTAACCTAACTATTATTTCTATTTTCCTTTTTATAACTAAAAGAAAATAATTTTTAGAGAATCTTACTTAAACGCTTCCATCGCTAGTCCCTCCCTGAGGATCACGACCCGCATAGCCTTTGCTATCGCGGATTCGAATTGAGAACCTTGCACATCTTCACTTTTAAATTTAACTTCATTATTTTGTGTGCAGGTGAATTTCAATCACCGGTCGATCGGGCGGTCGACTAGAAGGCTCAACGGTCAGTTTTTTGACCATTGGCCGGTCGACCGGCTGATCGACCAGAAGGCCATTCTGGGCCTAGTCAGCTGCCAACAGGCAAATTCTTTTGGGGCCTATATAAACCCCATTTGAGGGCTGTTTTAGCTAAGATTTGAGAAGATTTTTAAACCTAGTTTTTCCCATCTATTTTAAAGTTTTCTCCACTTGTTTGAGAACAAATATTTCCAATCAAAAGGGAAGTTTATCAAGAGTGTTTTTAAAGTGATTTCTTGTGTTTTCCTCCATCATTTCAATCCTTGTTTTTCTCACAAACACTTGAGCTATCCATTGACATATTCACCCTATAGGAGTGTTATTGTGAGAGTGTTTATTGGTGATCAAAGGTGTTTAGATCACCAAGAGTTCTTTCTTGTACTTTGAGGAGGTGGACTTGCGGGTTCGCGGTGCTTCGAGTTCGTGTGTGAACTCGGTGTTTGAGGTGCGGCCTCGGTGAGCTAGTGGGCTTGCGGTGTGCTCTTGCGGGAACAAGAGAGGGACTAGAGAGTCCAAAGCTTGTAGGTGTTGCGATACCAAGTGATCTGGTGGGATCGATTTTAGTGAAAATCCTTCATAGTGTTGAAGGCAGGGACGTAGAGCAAGTGTGCTCGAACATCGAAACAACTCTCCCGTGTTTGCGATTGCTCTCTCTATCTC
Source organism: Agave tequilana (assembly GCA_038442645.1). Taxonomy (NCBI): domain Eukaryota; kingdom Viridiplantae; phylum Streptophyta; class Magnoliopsida; order Asparagales; family Asparagaceae; genus Agave; species Agave tequilana. The sequence continues at coordinate 47,261 of JAVJIF010008278.1, read as the reverse complement.
TTGCTTATTTATATCTTGCATGTTTATCTTGTCTTTATCTTTATATGCATAATATATTGTGTGCTTAATTGTTATATGCTTGGGGATTGTTTGCTAACACTTGTATTCAACCAAGAGAGCCAACGCGGTACCTCAACTCTTATTTAGAGGAATCTTGAGGAGTTAGTCCAGAGCCCTTCACGGGGAATCCGGCTACACTCTTGTGTTATACGTGGTCTTTAGTTTAAGAAGTTTTAATTTACATAATAAGTTTTTAATTCCGCATTAATTGACCATTAAATTAGCCATCACCTATTCACCCCCCTCTAGGTGACTACAAGTGGTATCAGAGCCAAGTGCTCTTGATTTGGGTCTAACAACCTAGAGTTAAAGATCCTCATTTTTTAGCTAATCACAATATTTTTACACACACCATGGATTTCATGACACCTCCCACTTTTGACATCCTTAACATCCAAACTTGGAAAGTTAAGATGTCTTTGTACCTCAAAGGCCTAAGTATTTATGTTTATCTTGCTATAATTAAAGATTCATATGTTAATAATAGCAAGTATATTGAGGCTAACTCAAAAGCCATTCATGCTTTAAAGAGTGCCCTAAACAATGATTATTTATGTAGGGTTGCTAACATTGACTCAGCTTTTGTAGTTTGGAATACCATACTCTCCCTTGGCGAACAAGAACAATACTATGCGGGGAGCGACTCAGATATTGGAAGTGGCATTTCCAATATATGCTACATGGTCCAAGGGGATAACCCCCTTGAGGTAACTACCGATCCGAGGTAGAAGAAGATGTTGACATGTCTTATGATGAGCTTACTTCATTTTGTCAACAACTAATTGAAAAATATGACATGCTTAAAAAAGATAATAAGAAAATGAAAAATAAAATTGATTGCATGTCAAAAGAGAAGGATTCTTTTCAAACAAGATTTGAAAATGTTTTAAAAGAAAATGAGTCTTTTAAAAATAAAATTGCAAGCTTTGAAAAAGATAATGAAAGTTTGAAAAATGAAAATGTTTCCTTGCTTTCTAAATTAAATGATCTTTGTGAAGGAAACACTTCTTTGAAAAATAAAATTGCTTTGATGGAAAAATAAAAAGAAGTTGCATTGCATGAAAACACTTCTTTAAAAAGAAAAATGGTTGAAAAAGAAAAGGTAAATGTTTCTAAAAAGAAAAAGATTGTTGACCATGCTCTTCATGCCACAACCATTGATAAAAATGAAGTTAAAGTTTTGAAAAATAAAATTGATTGTTTGAGCTTAACTTTAAACAAATGTGCATTTAATCATAAAAGATTGGAGTCCTTATTTTCAAAGAAACAAACTCCACATATTCATGCACATCACCCACATCATGCATATACACATTTTGCACGCCACGATCACACTCATACACATATGCATCCTAGAGTGTACAAGTGTACACATTGTGGCCGCAAAGGCCATTTAGCAAGATTTTGTTATGATAGAATAAATTCTTCAAATTTTGCTAAAAAGAATGTTCGGGTTTCTTACCATGCTAACCCTCAAGGACCCAAAAGAAAATGGGTACCAAATCCCCACCTTTTATTTTTGATGTAGGTGCGGGCTCTCACAAAACGTGAGAGGGATGGTGCCTTGGTGGTGGATGCACATGGACATGACGGACATACTTTTGATGCACCACAATCAAGGAGGTTTGGTGGGACGACCACCATATTTTGGAGATTTGGAGTATAGTTCATGTGTTGGTAACTATCTCTAAACTCCTACTTTATTTTACATGCTTTTCATTGATGATTTCGTTAACATGTTCATGTTTTTAGGCTTCATGTGGTAAATACTAGTTTAAATGTAGTTTTTATCAAAACTTGGATATATACATGTACAAGTAGTGAGCGACATTTGATTCATATATATTTGCACTTCATTGCTCATTTGTACTCACTATATGCACATATATAGACTAGTTTTGATAATTCTCTCATTTACACTTGTTTTGCCTATTTATATGCTTTACTTCATGTATATGTATTTTGTATTCAAATCTAATGAATATACATGTATATCTCTTGAGTCATTTGCCTTCATGCAATTTACATTATGGACTCTTTTCATGCTTGGGATATGTATGCATATTGTTAGTTTTGGATAAATCATACATATACCTAGAAGTTTATTTTTAAGATGAAAAATAAATTTTTATGATTTTTATCTTTATATGAAAAATGAATTTTCATGATTTGGTTTGATAAAATGAGATTCATGCTTGTTTTGAGCTTCATTGATTATCTTCATGAAAAATGCTAATTACATAATTTTTGTACACTCGCACTTTATTCACTTATTCATGACTATGTTTCATGATCATTTTGAGCTTCATGGACCTTGAGTGTTGAATTTTGTGTATTTAGTATATTTCATGATAGACATATAATTTGATTTCATGTTTTTGAAGGATCTTTAACTAGTTTTTTTTTAAAAATTACTTTTAACTAGTTATTGTTCTTCATTTGGTAATAATTTTCAATGCTAAAATATTTTCAAAATTATTTTTCGAAAACCCCTACAAACACCTTAATGGGCAGAGGGATGGACGAGTATGCCTTGCAAGTCTTATTGAAAATCTTTTACCTTGTGCATAAAAATGGTGGTAGTTTATGAGTTATATACTTGATTTACATCATATTTTCAATTGATATCTCAATTGATATTTTTTTTGTATATACTCATATTTTCTTTATGTGTATGCTTCACATTTCAAATAATATCAATTTCTATTGGTATTTTTTTTCATACATATATATGATTTGTTTGTGCTTGAGTTGAAATCGATTTACATATTTAAAGCACAAAGTTTGTTTATGCTAAGCTTGATTCAAATCTTTATTTTCAATTGGTATTTCAATTGAGATTTTAAATAAGCTTATGCATTATTTTTAAAATTGGTATCAATATGACTTTATTTTTATTAAAATTCAAAATTTATTTACAATTGATATCTTAAAATTTGATTACAAGTGATATCTCAAAATTTGTTTTATTGAGAAAATTCAAAATTTTGTTTTAATAAGAAAATTAAAAATGTTTTGATTTGTATTGCCTATATGCAAGGGGAGCTTAACATCTCTTCTCCATATAGATTCATGTTGAGTGTATCTTATATTGAGGAGCTTGACAACTCTTCTTTATGCGGTACACGTGTGTAGGGGGAGCTTCACATCTCCTCTTATGCATTGCGTATTATGTGTTATGTGAGTTAGGGCTTGTCATCCCTTCTTCATGCAATGCATATATGTAGGGAAGATAACTTAGCATCTTCTCTTCATGAATGTATATCGCATATATTCTTATTATTGATTTGTTTAATGTCACCCCTTTATTGATTTTTTATTTTTGACAAAAAGGGGGAGAATATTGTTTTGTATTTGCTTTCACCCTTTTGTTGATGATTGACAAAAAGAGGGAGAAGTATTTTAGATATATATGCAAGTTTTGAAAAAGGATTTATGTTTATGCATATTGTTTTGCTTTACAAATAGGAGAAAAAAATTTTTGATGTGTTTCATACTTGTTTATGCATGTTTATCTCTTTGTATTTGCATACATATTTATGAGCTTTCATTGCATATTTATTGTTTAATGAGATGCATGAGTTAAGGGGGAGCTTCTTTGAAGCTTTACTTTAATCCATGCATATATAATTTCATGAGTTTTATCATCATCAAAAAGGGGGAGATTGTTGGCCCAAAGGCCCATCACTCTAGTTTTGATGATGATCAACTTATGTAGTTATGGTACTAATGATCTTGTGTTTATTTAGTCTCAGATTTATGATCAAGATCTTAGTAGGTGTTTAGCTTCAACAAAGGGTTTAAAGTCAAGTTTTGGAGTTAGCACGGTTTGATTCAAGAGCTTGTGCATCAAGACCACATCAAGTACTCAAGAGGAGTCTAGCTCGTTGGATCAAGTTTGGACCAAGTCAAGAAGATGAGAAGACTTAAAGAGAAGAACTTCAAGATCAAGACTTGTGTCTAGGTTTGTTTTTATAAGATTTTGTTTTTAGATTAAAATGTAAAGAATAGAATAGTTGGTGGATTGCTCAAGTATACCATATACACACACACTCTTGATTTAGTTGTGTTTTCATAAAAGAATTTTTATTTTGAAAAAATACAAAAGAGTTTTCTTTTTGAAAAATTCCGGTTTGGTTTTTGGTATTCAAAGTTTACATGTCTTTAACCAAAACCATATTTAGTGCCTATTGTCAAAAACATAGATATTTCATCATTTATGTATAGTGGATCATGTCCATACACTCTATGCTTTAAAAGAGTTTAAAATATCTTGTTTTTGTATTTGGAGAAGTTTTAGAAAAAATAAGTTTTGAAAAACCAATTTGGAAAAATACAGTTTTTGTTTTTAGCCAAAATTTTCAAGTTACAAAAATAGTTCAAATTGTTTGTAACATGTCTTGATTTTGCTCAAACATGTTTGTTTATCAAAGTATAATACTAAACCTATTTTTGTAGATTTTTCGTAAATTTATGGGATTTTATTTTAGAGAAAAAGCTAACTTTTTAAATCCCTAAATTGGCCTGCCAGGCTCTGGCGGTCGACCGACCGGTCGACCGGACCAGGAGCCGGTCGACCGGAGCGGTCGACCGGACGTGCACACAAACGTGCACACGGCCATATCAGTTGGCCGGTCGACCGACTGAAGGCAACCCACTCTCGGGTTGCCCCGGTCAACCGGGCGGTCGACCGGCCAGAGAGCCTTTGCTCTCTAGTTCAGGGCCCGGTCGACCGGGCGGTCGACCGGAAGGCTCAACGGTCAGTTTTTTTGACCGTTAGCCGGTCGACTGGTCGGTCGACCTGAAGGCCATTCTGGGCCTAGTCAGCTGCCAACGGGCAGATTCTTTTGGCCCTATATAAACCCCATTTGTGGGCTGTTTTAGCTAAGATTTGAGAAGATTTTTAAACCTAGTGTTTCTCATCTATTTCAGAGTTTTCTTCACTTGTTTGAGAGCAAATATTTTCAATCAAAAGGGAAGTTTATCAAGAGTGTTTTTAAAGTGATTTCTTGTGTTTTCCTCCATCATTTCAATCCTTGTTTTTCTCACAAACACTTGAGCTATCCATTGACATATTCACCCTATAGGAGTGTTATTGTGAGAGTGTTTATTGGTGATCAAAGGTGTTTAGATCACCAAGAGTTCTTTCTTGTACTTTGAGGAGGCGGACTTACGGGTTCGCGGTGCTTCGAGTTCGTGTGTGAACTCGGTGTTTGAGGTGCGGCCTCGGCGAGCTAGTGGGGTTGCGGTGTGTTCTTGCGGGAATAAGAGAGGGACTAGAGAGTCCAAAGAGCTTGTAGGTGTTGCGGCACCAAGTGATCCGGTGGGATCGATTTTAGTGGAAATCCTTCATAGTGTTGAAGGCGGGGACGTAGAGCAAGTGTGCTCGAACCTCGAAACAAATCTCCCGTGTTTGCGATTGCTCTCTCTATCTCTTGCTTGTTTATATCTTGCATGCTTATCTTGTCTTTATTTTTATATGCATAATATATTGTGTGCTTAATTGTTATGTGCTTGGGGATTATTTGCTAACACTAGTATTCAACCAAGAGAGCCAACGCGGCACCTCAACTCTTATTTAGAGGAATCTTGAGGAGTTAGTCCAGAGCCCTTCACGGGGAATCCGGCTACACTCTTGTGTTATACGTGGTGTTTAGTTTAAGATGTTTTAATTTGCATAATAAGTTTTTAATTCCGCATTAATTGACCATTAGATTAGCCATCACCTATTCACCCCCCCTCTAGGTGACTACACTTATCAGACTTGTTATTCTTTCTTTGGTAATAACATAGATGAGGATTCATTTGGGTATTGAAGACGAATTTATTATGATGTTACTTTATTAAAAGATTGGATTTCTTAATGTTTGGATTGGTATTTGGAATTAGTTAGAGTTGGAATTGATATGAGATTTGTGTTCTGTTCTTTGGATCTTGAATAGAGTTCATATGCGACTGGTGACTTTTGGATTATTGATTGTGAGTATTTTCTGGATTTACTCCTAATTTTATTTGTTGAGTATGGATGAGCTTATTGATATTGAGTATCAGAAATAGACCATTCTAGATTGCAGTTGTTTGAGGATGTTCCCTCTTTAGATATGATTTCAGTATGTGTAGACCTCGTTGGTCTCGAGGATGTATCATGTGCTTCATGTTTGGTTATTGATTACTTCAGTTGTTCACTTAATAGAGATTAAGTTATTTGATAGTGATCTTGTATTTCAGAGTTGTCAAATAGTAGTTATCAGCTTATTAGTTATTGGTGAGACAATTTGTGGTGATCATATGATGTGTTCAGAGTTTATACGAGTTGTCAGAGATCAGTATCAGTTATCAGTAATTAGTGCTCAGTTGTGTTAGTGACTATATCTCCAGTATTCAGATGTCAGTTATTAGTTATCAGTGATCAGTTGTCAGTTCTCAGATATCAGCTAGTATTGACATCATCAGTTGTAGGAGATATGAGTTACTCATAATAATTCATATTATTGCTTGATAATAAAAAATATCATAACCCGGGGAATAGGGGTAATTGTCTGATGATGCATGTCTTATATTTTTTAAGTTTTAAGTATGGTATACCAAGTTTAGGTTCCAACTATGGGAAACCCAGGTAGTACTGGCTACCTAGTTATTTAGTTATTCAGTTCTCAGTTATTAGGGCTATGTCCTGACTACGGCGCCACACCACTTACTCTTTTGTGTGGGGTTGTGGTCTTTAGTTATTAGGGCTTTGTGGTCCGTCCTGATTCAGTGGCTGGAATGTTAGACCGTGGTACCGGGCATGCACGGTACCCTTATAAAACACATGCACAACATTGGCAAGCAGTTATAATAACGATAATTTTGATTGATATATGGGAAAACAATTGTGGTATGGGATACAGCTAAGTATCACATTAGTTAGGTTAATAATAACCAATCAGACTAGTGACATATACTAGGTTACATATCTTTGACATCAGTAGCTGTGATATGAGTCATATGGTTATACATCTTGATATCAGTAGTTGATTATCATGGTATTCCTTCACCTACAGGCATATTATTATTCAATTATTTTCTGTTTACAGTTATCATGTTAATAATTGGTTATTTGTTTATACATATTGCTCTTATTCCATTATTTCTTACTTATTTACTGATTATGTACATATTGCTTATATGCACAAGCACCTTCCTCTTTATACACACACTCATGGGTCGCTTTCTGATGACCCTGGATTTACACGTCCTGATTGGATATGCTTTATTTCATTGATCAGGTGTTCGATGAGCCCATGCATGTTGTGAGGAATCTGGAGTCTCTCTACCTGATTCCGGTATTCTATCTCTCTTGCCTTCTTTTATTTTTATTCCTGTGATTATTACATGATTCATCTATATCAGACTTGGCTTCTATTACATTTCTTATTTCATTTGATATCATGTGTGGACATATGTATATGTTATTGCAGTGATCATGCTTTATTATAGTTTAGATTGTAGCTTGTTACGGGTTACTTAAGACTTAGAGTGTATACGTAGGATATTTTCCTTGCGTATATGCATCGTCGACTCTCGTCGCGTCTCTGCTCTGGCGTATTTTGGGAAGCGGGGCGTGATAGTTAATTTCTACTATTAGTATTTCTTGATATATTTTTCTGCACACTAATTTTAAATCAACAGCAAACGGTTGGTTTTAATTGTAAAAAATGATTATGCTTGCATCTAGGATATCGTTTAATTTGTTTCTTTCAATTACTAATGAACAGTGCTAGAGCCAAGGTACGTGTGCATAGCATTTAGTATAGGGAACATTCTTGTGTGATATATATTATGTACATGTTGCACTAAAAGAATTAAGGGTAAATTTGATAAAAAGGGAAAGATGGGGAGCTCTTTACCCCCTCCTTAACCTAAAAACTATCCCCTCACTCACTAACCAGCTTAACTAAAATCTGAGTAGACGTTGGCCCTAAGAATATCTCAGACTCAATAAGAGATTGACCTTGAGAGGAAGTTGTTAGAGTTTGACTCTGGTCAAATCGGTGTCAAGGTTAGGGATTAAGAAGCAAGATCCTTGAAAATCAGTAGTTTGGCATAATTAAGACCTGTTGCTTTGCACAGATACCTCCTACGGTATTTTGCCCCGACCTGGCTGATTAACTTGTGGTCAGATTATTGCAATATACCTTTCCTGGACAGTCAAACAGTTAGGAGTCGTCTAGGTCTAAGGTTTACCCTAACATATGCTTGATTTTTTTCTTTTCGTTTGTTTGTTTATTTATTTGTTTATTTTTTTTTGTTTTTGTTTTTGTGTGAAATTGATTATAACCATAATTTTTACAATCTCAATATGAATTTATTTTTCAATTTGACCTCTTTTGACTCAGATATCTCCAACCCAGCATTACATAATATGAACCAATCAAATATGTCAGATTGGCTATATCTGACTCAACATACTCTCCAATCTCAGAATTATAATTAATATTGAAATAATCATCTCCACTTTTTGTTGAGTCAGTGGGGATACACCTCCTCAAAGTCATATTGTCAAACATAATCTTTCCAACATCCAGTTTCTTATACCCCTTATTATGATCAACTCATAAAAGAAAAATCTAAATTGACTAAGAATATAGAAGCAATGCTTGAGTCCCAAAACCAATTTCAAAATATGATGGACTCACAATTTCCTCACAAGTTCTAAAATCAAGATCCATTCTTCCCTTTTCAAGTCCCACCACAACAAGAAGAAGAACCGATTAACTTGAAAAATAGTATAGAAGTCATAATTCAGTCCCAAAATAAATTTAACTAGTCAATCAATAGGGAAGAATTAGAATTGAATTAGTTGCTAAACCCAATAATTGATAGTACTGAGAAAACTCTAGCTAAAAAAATTCTGACCATTAATTTCTCCAGCCATAATGATAAGACCGAAGAATCATAGTGTCTTGAAATCTTTAACCATGATTCAATTTTATCACACCATCTTGAACATGACCAATACCCGAACCTTCGAAAAATTGGCAAGTTATCACTTCAATGAGATTGAACTTGAACAAGAATGTGACCATGATCCCCAATTTTGTGATTCAGTTTTGCTTTATAACTCAATGTTGACTCTTGTATCCTTACTCGATTTGAACCACATTCCCGAGCCAACATTGATTCCTATACCTATAAATCTTGAACATGAACCACCAATTTTGAAAGGTCACATTCCATTGATGAAAAATGATTATGAAACTCGACTCTTTGATTTGGACCCAACTATTAAATCAAACCTGACTCTTGAACATTAACTTGATTTAAATCAACTCCCTGAGTCCATATTGGTTCTCGTACCTTTCACTTTTGAGCCCAAATCAATCATTTCACGAAATCACATTTCATTGTTGGGTTAAGGTGTTGAATAATATAACTCCAAGATAATTTACCAAGACTGAACATTTAACCGGGATGAGTGTCATGATCGGATCTTGTATGATCCTATTCAATTTTGGGGTTCTAAAAATTATAACGGGTTAGAGGTCAAATGTGGCCTTATTCGCTTTAGTCCTTAAGTCCAAAGGGTGTTTTCTCACCTGATGCCCTAAGACCATCCGGTTTAGGAGTCATTTACTAAAGGCTCGTTACACGAGCAAATTAGAAAGCCTAATAGAGCTAAGGGATAATACCGTCATAAACATATCATAAGGCATAAGAGTTGGAGTTGAAGAATCCCGAGTCATATTTTCACGATCATAAAAGTGCATATGATTTAGGGTAACATAATAGACTAGGTGAGAAATACAATTTGAATTCTTACTTAGATTGATACAAGTTTCTATATAGAAACTAAGTTTAGGAATGAATAGTTTGATAATCTTAAGACTTATAAATCACTTAAATTGTTGCAAGAATTCTTCAAAAAAAAAAATTCTCTTTCAAAATCTGTCTTCAAAAATACTAACACTTTGTTTCCTTTTTTTTACAAATTTTGTGGGTGTAATTCACTAAAAGCTCTCAGGAGACTACAACTCCTTCTCTAAGAAAAACCTTGAGATTTAAAGGCTTGTTGAACATGCTCAGTGCAGTTGCGTGACCTGCGAAAGTGGCTTAGTAAACTCTTAGATTTTGTTTTCTTGTTTTGCTCGGGAGGAGCAAAACAATGGTGTGGGGGTGTGATTGTTTACTAATATTACATATTTATTATCATATTTTTCTCATTTTAATTGTAATTAATTCTGCTATTTAACCTATTTATTGTCTAATGGTGCGCATGTTGTAATTAATGGAGAAGGAGAAAAAAGCTCTAAAATATCCCAATTAATTCGGATTTTTGAAGATTTATTTTCTGGTCAAAAAATCAATGTAGATATACTCAGATCTAGAGATCCAGATGCAATTCTAGGAGGATAATATGAAGTAACTAAAAGATAAAAGTTGGCAGCAGAAAACACGAGACCCACGGAGCTGGGATTATCGCGGATCCGCGACAAAAGCCTTGTTCCACGCCAAAACCAACTCCGTTGGTTAAGCATCTTGATCCACTTCTTTGACGCGTACGGGACACGAGTTTTCTCCTATAAAAACCCCACCAGAGGCAGCGAAAAAAGACAGAGAGCTTAGGTTAGGGTTCTACTCTTAGTTTAGCTTAAAATTTTCTTTTCTTTTTCTTTTTTTAAAGTATTTTTTTGTTTCTTTCTATTTGAGATTAGAGAGAGATTCAAAAGAAAAGGAGAGAGAGTGTGGTATTGAGAGTGACACTTGATGTAAACTTATTCATTTTTCTTATAGTTTCTTAATCTAATCGATTTTGTTTTTATGGTATTCTTCTTTTAGTTTTTCTTCATGCCAACTTTAATCTCCCCCCCCCCCTTGTTTGTAATGTGAACCATATGAATCTAATAGCCTCAGAATAGCCTTGCTCCTACAAGTGCCACCGATGGCTCATGATGAAGGATTTATTTCGTACTCTATATCATTTCATGCTTAATGTTTTTTTTATGATGTAATGTGTGTTGATATGAATCTCCTCTTATAGGTCATGCAGTGATCGCCTTCCATTCAAGCTTGGAAAGTTGCTACAGATCTAAGGTGAGGCTAGCATCAAGAGGTAAGTACACTAATAGGAGCATTTAGTATGATTTAGCTACGAACTTCCTTTTATTTTGATTTCTTCTTTTAAAAACTGACTTCAAAGACACACATATTCCTCTATTATTTTTTCTTCTCTTTCAATTCCTCTTATAACTTAGTTTTTCTTCTTTTCTTTTTTCAATACAAAGAAAAGGTTTTTAACCGATTATTGATTTAAAAATACTGAAATGCTTTTATCACATCTTTCCTTGTGGATCACGATCCGCTTAGCTAATTTGCTATTGCGGAAGAATTGAGGAAGGTAGATGATTAAGATAAAACTGGTACATAAAAAATAGTAGTTTAGATTTAAAGAATAGAATGGGCAAGTTCTCAATACTACTGCTATAGCGAGTTGCTATGCGGGTCGTGATCCACATGGAGGGACTAGCGATAGAAGCATTTAAGTAAGTTCATTTCTTTAAGTTTACAAAACAAGTTAAGATTTCTTCTCAGTTTTAGAAAAAAGAAAATAAAAGGTTAAGTTAAAAAATGTGAAGATGGAAGAAGAATATGGTGGTGTTGTTTTAAGAACTAAGTTGAAGAGAAAGAAATGAAAATAAGAGTTGGTATTTGAAATTGTTTTCTAAATTAAGAAATTAAAATAGAAAATAAATGGTTACTTACAACTTCAATGCTCGCTTACCTTGGATCCATCACGACGACTTACTTTGTCTTTAAGGGCGAGCAAAGAATGGTCTATAGGATCTTCACATTCTCGATCTATACTATGAATTAAAGGACAAGCAGAAAAATAACAAAGGAGTGTTATCTATTACCATAAGCCATCAATAGCACTTGCAAATACAAGGCAGTTTCGAGGCTATAGGAATCACTTGGATTTACAAGCGCTTAGAGAGAAGCAAACAAAAATAAGAATAAAGAAGAAAATGCAACTTTTTATTAAATTAAAATAACAATGAAATAAAAAAAGAATACTTATGCCGGTGTCACTTTTAGTACAAGTTTCACTCTCATTCTCTCATGAAACTCTTCTCTAATCTCAATTACATGAATAAAATAAAAAATTACATTAAAAAGAAAATAAAACCTAAGTTAAAAACTAAAGTAAAAATCCTAGTTTAAACTATCTGCTAAGTCATTCCCTTTGCCTTTCGAAATTGAAGTATTTATAGGAGAAGATGAAGTGGAGAATGCGTGTGGAGATATGGACAAAATCACTTGCCCAACAGAAAAGATCTTCTGATAAGGTTGGAGATAAGGTTGGATATAAATTTTATTTATCTCCTAATCTTCAGCTGGATTGTGTCTTGTCTCTCTGAATCTTCTGAATATATATCCCAACCCTTTAGATATCCCTGTGTATATTGATAGGATTGTATTTGGACTTCTGGATTTTTCTCTATCTCCTTGATTCTTCAAGCTAATCAAATAAATCTTCAAAATTTTGATTTTAACTAGTTTTTATTGGATATTATCTTCTCTGATTTGCTCTGGATTTGGAATTATCCCCTTTTATTTTCAAGAAACCAAATAAATCCATATAAATCTGATTTAACTGATCTTTATTTGGTATTATCTTCTCTCCCTTCTTAATCATATCTTGCATAAATTAGACATTAAGATAAGGTGATTAGCATATTTATTACAAGATGGATGTAAGAATGTAATAATAAATATGCAATTTGTGTGTTTAATCACGCCCCCACACTTATTTATTTCTCGTCCTCGAGCAAATCAAAGAAAGATAGAGCCAACCTAATCTAACACACTTTTATAGGCATCACGGTTGCACTTAGCATGTGTAACAAGTTGTTAAACCTTTAGGTTACCCCTAGAGGATGAGTTTTGTATCGTGAGAATTTTTAGTGGATTACACTTACAAAATCCATAAAGAAAGAGAAACAAAGTATTAATATTTTTGAAAAAATATTTTGAAAAAGTAAGAAAATATTTGAAGTATTTTGCAAGAATAAAGCAATCTATAAGTTATGGAAAAATCAAACATTTCATTCTTAATTTAGTTTCTATTCAAAAAACTTGTTATCAATCAAGGTAAGGAGTCAAACTGTATTTCTCATCTAGTCTATTATTTTACCCTAAGTCATATGCACCTTCGTGACTGTGAAATTTTGACTCAGAGTTCTTCAACTCTAACTCTTATATGTTATTTTTATAAATTTTGGTGGTACTATACCTTAGTTCTATTAGGCTTTCTAACCGGCTCATTTAACGAGCCTTTAGTCCGTGACTCCAAACCAGATGGTCTTAGGGCACCGGGTGAGAAAACACCCCAATGACCTAAGGACTCAAACAAATAAGGTCACAAAACTAAAAATTTTATTAATTACATGGACCACTTTTAGGCGTAAATACTTATGCTTTATGAGGCACAAAAATCTAGCTTAATCAGAGAATTTTTGATATATATATATATATATATTTCTTTTCTTTCGTTTTTTCTTTTTTTTAAAAGGCATAAAAATTTTTCTTTTTGAACCCTAAGTGTGTAAGTGTATGAAGTATGCATATTTCATTAAGGTAAAAATCAAGACTAAATTATTTTTTTCAATTTTTCTTCATAACCCTAGAAATCAAACAAATAATCTTATTTTGATCAAATATAAGAAATCCTAATTATGATTCTCTTATTCTTTAAAATTAACTTAATTTCTTACAAAAATAAAGTCAATATATTGTTTTTCTTTTCAAAGAGTTTTTAAAAGCAAAGAAAATATTAATTTTTTTAAAATAAAAAGAAACCTATGCTATGTTAGAACCCTCCCCCACACCTATCTCATGCATTATCCTAAATGTATGAATGAATGCATATATGCATGAAAAAGAAGAAAGGGAAGGAAACATGTTACCTCAAGGTGGTGTTCTGGTGGTGGTCGGATTCGATCAAGTGTTGTTGCCTAACCTAAATATAGTAGATTATCATGAAACCCACCTTCGATAACCTCTTTCCTATTTACAGAGTTACAACCGAAGTGAATAGGATCATGCAAGACCCTAACATTAAAATCATCCCGGTTATATGACCAATTTTAGAATATCATCTTGGAGTCGTTATGGTTTATACCTTGGTCCAATAATAGAATGTGACTTGGTGGAATGGTTGACTTGGGATCAAGAATGAAAAGTTTATGAATTAATACTAACTCGGGAAAATCAAGTTTAGGTTCGAGAGTCAGTTTTGGTTCAATAGTTGATTCCAAATCAAAGAATTTAAATTCACATTCATTTTCCGTCAATGGAATGCGGTTATCCAAAATAGGTGATTCAATTTCAAGATCTGTAGGGACTGGAATCAATGTTGGCTAGGTGATCGGTCACATATATTGCACATTCATTGTCATATTCTCATACCTATTATATAATAAACTCTGTTTTTAATCCTAATTATCGCCTAATTTATATGCAGGCCCATTGCTAAAGGAAAGGAAAGAGAAACAAGCCCAAAAGCCCATCAAAATTCAGATTTAATTCAGAATTAACTCAAAATCAAAAAATCAGGGCAGATTATGGCAAATCAAAGAAGTTGAAAACTGGTTAAAATAAATCTTCCCAAATCAATCAGTTAAAGCCAAAGATCAAAAGTAGTTTCATCAAATCCAGGAGCTGAAACAGGAAAACCAGTAAGAGATAAAAGTGAATCACCAAGCGCGGGAGTGCCTCCAACCAGGTGTGGCCACCTGGCTACACCATGGCCGCAAAAATGCGGCCAAAGCAGCATTTCCACGGCTTGGTTAGTCTTGTTGGGGGAGCGTTTGCTCCCCGTATCTTCGTACGCTCCTCCCCGTTGGGTTTTGTCTATAAATACTGGGTTTTTCAGAGACCACAGGGAGCGACCAAGTAGAGATAGATTCTTAGGCTAGTTTTTCATTCTTTTTAGTGTAGGTTTTTATTTTTCCTTTAATATAATATTTACTTTTCTTTATGTAACTAAGAGGAAAGATGAGTTTCATGGGGAATAAGAGCAAGCTTGTACTGAGGGTGACACTAGTGTAAGTCCTTTTCATCATTGTTATTTGAATCGAATCAAAGTTTTTTTTTCTTCTTTACTCTTATTTTCATCTACTTTCCTCTGATGTGTTTGCAATCCAAGTGAATCTGATAGCCTCGAGACTGCTTCGCCATTGCAAGTGCCCTTGATGGCCTATGGTGATAAACAACCATTCTTTTATTAGTTTAGCTTGCCCTTTTATTCATAATGTAGAGCAAGAATGAGGAAGTTCCTACAAGCCATGCTTGATAGTCTTCAAAGACTAGGTAAGACGTGGCTACAGATCCGAGGTATATGAGCACTGAAGATGTACGTAATTTTTATTTTCTTTCTTTTAATTCTTTAGTTTTGATCACCACAATCTCCCTACTCTTTTATTCACTCTTTTATTTCTTTCTTTAACTTAGTTTTCTATTTTTCAAAATCATCATCTCTTTCATCTTAACAATCTAACATAACTAATTTTCTTTTTCTTTTCAAGAACTTAAAGAAGAACTTTAACCATTTTTTTTGTAACTTAAAAGAGAACTTGCAAAAAAGCTTCCATCGCTAGTCCCTCCTTGAGGACACCACCCGCATAGTCACTTGCTATTATGATAGTATTGAGTAACTTGCACTTCTATTATAAAGTTCTAAAATTTTGTATTTACTGTGTGTAGGTTCAAACTCAATCAAATTTTGGCGCCGTTGTCGGGGAGGGACGGTAATTAATTCTCTTTTTAAATTTATATTTTTTTTGGTTAACTTTCTTCTTTGTTCTTGGTGTGCAGTGATAAATATCAAGAAAATTTTTGCTGCATTGGACATATAAGTGGCCCAGGACTCTGCGCAAAAAATTAGAGCCCAGAAGCCCTCAGATTTGCTATATTTCAGTGGCAATCTGAGTGAACTATTAACCTGTATTTTTTACAGGTTGGCTGAATTGCAAAGCTAAATTTCTGTAACTATTTATTTTCTTGATTAACTCACTATACAAACGTTCTAAGCTCAACAGTAAATTGATGTTAGTTAAATACTAAAAATGATTTAGACTTTGCATAGGCACGTATCTAATTCGTTTACATTTTACATTACTGTTGAAAAGTGCTGGAGCAAAGGTACGTGCGCATAGCATGTAGTATAGGAACACTTTTGAATTGTTTACATTGCTTAAATGTTGCTTTTCATGTACATGTTGCACTAAATTGATTTAAGAGGTTGTCCTATAAACAAGATAAGGTGGGAAAGTCATTACCCTTCCTTAGCCTATAAACAATCTCCTCACTCACTAACCCAAACCTAACTAAAATAAAGTAGACGTTGGCCCTAGGGACATCTTGGACTCAATAGGAGACTGACCAAAGGGGGAAGTTGATTAGAATTTGACTCTTACCAAATCGGTGTCTAAGGTTAGGGATTGAGGGGCGAAACCCCGAAGGTTGGCGGTTTGGCATAATTAGGTTCGTTGCTTAGGTATGAATACCTCCTACTGATCTTGCCCCTACCTAGCCTATTAACTTGTGATCAGATTCTGCAATATACCCCCCGTGTACAGTCTAACCAGTTAGGAGTCGTCTAGGTCTAAGGTTTACCCTAACTTAGATTAGATTTTTGTTTGTTTATTTGTTTATTTTTCTTTGTTTGATTTTGATAATTCTTGTGTGATATGGCTTATAACAATAATTTTTTCAATTTTAATGGTAATCCATGTTATACTCCGACCTCTTTTTCGGATATTACCAACTCGGCATATCATAACTTTAACCAACCCAGTGTGTCGGATTGGTCTTATCCGAATCAGTACATGCCCCGCTCCTAATACTATGAACTAGACTGGAATAATCATCACTACTCTTCACAGAGTCAATGGGGATACAACTACTCCTAGTCATATTGTCAACCACCCTACCAACATCCAACTTCATATGCTCCTTCTCCGGAACAACCATTAGAAGAATCAATTGACTGGAAAAGAGGATGGAAGCCTTAGACGAGCTTGAGCAAAGAATTCAAATTTTAGAAGACTCAAAATCCTGTCATAATTTTTAAATCATAGATCCTTACTCTATTTTTCATGAAGAACATGCCGACTTAGAAAAGAGTATGGAATCCATGATTCAATGCCAAAGTAATTCACTCGATATGATAGAAGTAAGACTTAGTAGATTGAAAAACATGCGTAGGAATAAGGAAACTCTCCTTGTCCAATATTTGACTATTCTCGACACTTCTAGCCATGCTAATGAAAACCAAGAATTACGATATCTTGAAGACTTTGACCAAGATTTAATTTCACCACAAAATCTTGAACTTGACCAATATCAACCCATTGATGAATTGGCAAGTTTTCATTTTAATGAGATTGAACTTGATCATGAATGTGAACCTGATTCCCAACTTTGTGATTCAGTTGCCATTTTCAAATCTATATTGACTCTGGTATTCTTACACAATTTGGACCAATTTCCTGAGCTAACGTTTATTCCCGTACCCATAGATCTAAAAATGGAATCACTAATTTTGGATAGTCACATTTCATTGATGGGAAAAGATTGTGAATTTCAATTCTTAGATTGGACTCAACTCTTAAACCAAAACTAACTCTCAAACTTAAAGTTGATTTTTTGAGTTTGTATTGGTTCCTGAACCTAACATTCTTGAGCCCAAGTCAACCATTCCACCAAGTCACATTCTTTTATTGGACATAGGTATAGACCATGATGACTTCGTGATGATTTTTCAACACTGGTCATGTAAAGGGAGTAAGTTTCACGAGAGGACCTTTCATGATCCTATTCATATTGGGGACTGTAAATATGTAAATAGAAAAAAGACCAATAAAGGTGGGTTCCGTTAACCATCACATTATCTTGATTGGGTAGCAACGCTTGATCCAATCAGACCACCACCGGAACCACCACCTTAACATAATATTTTCTTTCCCTTTCTTCTTTTTCATGCATCTATGCATGAATTCATACATTGAGGACAATGCATGAGATAGGTGTGGGGGAGGATTCTAACATAACTTAGGTTTTTTTATTATTAAAAAAAATTATTATTAACATTTTCTTTACTTTTAAAAATGTTTTGAAAATAGAAACAATATTTTGACATATTTTTTGTAAGAAATTAAGTCAATTTTAAAGAATAGGAGAATCATAATTAGGATTTCTTATACTTAGTCAAAATAAGATTATTTGTTTGATTTCTAAGGTTAGGAAGAAATTTAAAAAAGTAATTTAGTCTTGATTTTTATCTTGATGATATATGCATGCTTTATACACTTACACACTTAGGGTTCCAAAACAAAGAGTCTTATGCCTTATATAGAAAAAAGAAAAAATATAAATCATCTAATTAAGCTAGGTATTTGTGCCTCATAAAGTATAAGTATTCACGCCCAAAGGTGATTCATATAATAAAATTCGTAGTTTTGTAGCCTTGTTTGCTCGAGTCCTTAAGTCCTTAGGGTGTCTTCTCACCCGATGCCCTAAGACCGTTTGGTTTGGGAGTCACCGATTAAAGGCTCGTTACATGGACAGATTAGAAAGCCTATTAGAACTAAGAAATAATACCACTAAAAATAAATAAATAAATAAATAAGGCATAAGAGTTAGAGTTAAAGAATCCTTAATCAAAATTTCACGATCACGAAGGTGCATATGACTTAGGGTAAAGTAATAGACTAGATGAAAAGTACAATTTGACTTCTTACTTTGATTGATAACAAATTTTTGAATAGAGACTAAGTTTAGGAATGAAAAATTTAGTTTTTCTTTAACTTATAGATTACTTAATTCTTACAATAATATTTCAAATATTTTTCTCTTTTAAAATGTGTTTTTAAAATACTAACATTTTTCTCTTTCTTTATGGATTTTGTAGGTGCAATCCACTGAAAACCCTCACGAGACGAAACTCATCCTTTAAGAGAAACCTAGAGGTTTAATAGATTGTTTCACATACTCAGTGCAATCGCGTGGCCTATGAAAGTGGTCTAATAATCTTTGGTTTACTTTTGCTATTTTGCTCGAGGACGAGCAAAAGTTAAGTGTGGGGTTATGATTGGTCACATATATTGCACATTCATTGTCACATTCTCATACTTATTAATAATGAACTCTTCTTTTAAACCTAATTATTGTCTAATTTATATTCAGGCCCATTGCTAAAGGAAAGGAAAGAGAAACCAGCCCAAAAGCCCATCAATATTCTTATTTAATTCAGAATTAATTCAAAATCAGAAAATCAGGGCAGATCATGGTAATTCAGAGAAGTTAAAAATCAGTTAAAACAAATCTTCCCAAATCAATTAGTTAAAGCCAAAGATTAAAGGCTTTCATAAAATCTAGGAGCTGAAATGGGAAAACCAGCAAGATATAAAGGTGAATCACCAAGCGAGGGAGTGCCTCCAACCAGGTATGGCCACCTGGCCACACTCCGCGTTTCCGCGACTTTGTTAGTCTTGTTGGGGGAGCATTTGCTCCCCTATTTTCGTATGCTCCTCCCCATTGGGTATAATAGGTCACGTTTCTGCGGCTTTGTTAGTCTTGTTGGGGGAGCGTTTGCTCACATTATCTTCGTACGCTCCTCCCTGTTGCGTTTTGCCAATAAATACTAGATTTTTCAGAGATCACAGGGAGCGACCAAACAGAAAGAGATTCTTAGGCCAGTTTTTTCATTCTTTTTAGTATAGGTTTTATTTTTTCTTTAATGTAATTTTTACTTTTCTTTATGTAACTGAGAGGAGAGACGAGTTTCATGGGGAATGAGAGTAAGCTTGTACTGAAGGTGACACCGGTGTAAGTAAGTCTTTTCCTTTATTATTATTTGAATCAAATCAAAGTTTTTTTTCTTCTTTACTCTTATTTTCGTTTACTTTCCTCTGATGTGTTTGCAATCCAAGTGAATCCGATAGCCTCGAGGCTACTTCGCCATTGCAAGTGCCCTTGATGGCCTATGGTGATGAACAACCATTCTTTTATTAGTTTAGTTTGCCCTTTTATTCATAGTGTAGATTAGGAATGGGGAAGATCCTACACGCCATGTTTGATTGCCTTCAAAGACTAGGTAAGTCATAGCCACGGATCCAAGGTATATGAGTACTGAAGAGGTAAGTAATTTTTAGCTTCTTTCTTTTAATTCTTTAGTTTTGATCACCACAATCTCCCTACTCTTTTATTCACTCTTTTATTTCTTTCTTTAACTTAGTTTTCTATTTTCCAAAATCATCATCTCTTTCATCTACAAATTTCACAATCTAACATAACTTATTTTCTTTATCTTTTCAAGAACTTAAAGAAGAACTTTAACCATTTTTTTTAACTTAAAAGAGAACTTGCAAAAAAGCTTCCATCGCTAGTTCCTCCTTGAGGATCACGACCCGCATAGCCACTTACTATTGCAGTAGTATTGAGTAACTTGCATTTCTATTATAAAGTTCTGAAATTTTGTATTTTCTGTGTGCGGGTTCCAACTCAATCACTAGGGAAATAGGTCTTAAATTGGGTAAGGATACTGGAGTCAACATTGATTCAAAGTTTGAAACTAAATCACAAAGTTGAGGATCGGGGTCACATTCACATTCAAGTTCAATCTCATTGAATGAAAAACTTGCCAATTTGTCAAAATTTTGAGATTTGTCAAGTTTCAAGTTGGTGTGATGAAATTGAATATTGGTTAAGGTCTCCAAGACACCAGGATTTTTGGTTCCTATCAAGATGGTTGAGCAATATGGAATGGTTAAAAATATGGTAGGTAGAGTTTCCTTATTCTTATCTTTTACTCTATTGATTAAATGACTCATCTGTGCTTCTAAACTATTGATAGATTGGGTAAAATCATTTCTCAACTGAATTAGGTTTTTCATACTCATTTCTAAGTCAGTGGTTCTTCTTTTTATGGGACTTGGAACATAGATTATGAGAGACTTCAGCTCTTTAAATAGGCCTTAAAGATAATCACACTAGGATATAAATTAGAAGGCTTCCTAATTCAATATGAGAATTCAATCCTGCAGTAAGTTTGCGTGTTGATGGCTAAATATGACTCATCAGATGATTGAATTATATAGTTGATAAAAATAATAATTGTAGTCCTTCATGTCCTCTATCTGTAATATCTTGAATCATCAGATTTGAATATCTGTAGCGAATGTTATGCTCCGAATACTAAAAGGTGTACAGCCTGAATCTAATTCTGAATTGATTTTTGAACTCCATTTATTTTGAATTATCCTCCTTATCCCTATTAAGATTAGCTTTATCCCCTTCTTCTTCTAGTACTTTGTCTTCTGAATTTGAACTTGAATTTAGGAGACGAAGAGTAATCCTTTCATTCTTTAGATTCAATTTAATTTAAAATCCAACTTTAGATAGGATTAGGGATAAAATGAAACTCTTGTATCTTTATCCTTTCATTTAAGTAGCTACACACCATAATCAAAAAGAAAGTTAATAGCATTAATTAATAAATGAATGTTCAAGGATATATATGTAAAAGTGATGATAAAAATACAATTTTGGAGTACAATCACACCCACACACCTATCTTTTGATCGTTCTCTAGCAAAACCAAATATTAAAAACTAATTTAACTCACTTTTGTAAAAATTACGGTTGTACTTAGCACGTACAACAAGCCGTTAAACCTCTAGGTTACCCTAGAGGACAAGTGTTGTCTCGTGAGTATTTTCAGTGAATTACACCCACAAAATTCATAAAAAAAGAAAAACAAAATTTAGTATTTTTGGAATTCATTTTTGAGAGAGAAAAATATGTGAAATAATTTTTTTAGAAGATCAAATAATTTATAAGTCTTAGGATTATCAAATTATTCATCCTTATACTTAGTCTCGATGTGAATATTTTATTATCAATTTAGGTTAGGATTAAACCTGAATTTCTCACTTAGTTTATTATTTTATCCTAAGTCATATCAATCTTTGTGACCATGATTATTTTTTTTTACTTGGGATTCTTTAACTTCAACTCTCATGCTTTATATATTTATTACTTTCTTTTCTTTTTTTGTAAGAAGTTTGAAGTATTACCACTTCGTTTCCCTTTAAGCACATCTTTTTTTTTAATATGTATAACTCATTTAATTTTTTTTTGTGTAAGTACCAAGACTTTTTCAGGCCCTAATACCTAACTAATTGATAATTATATGTGTTATTACATAGAGAAAAATGTATATCAGCTGACAGCTGAGAGACTCTCTCTGCCTGCGGTGACGTGGCTCAATATTTGCCACCCCACTAAGTTGCGGCCCGCTTAAAGGAACAAGTTAAATTACTAAATACCCCTTGGTAAAAGGTACTCGCGCCGTTATTGTTTATTATTATTTTCCCCCCAATTTTTTACCGCTCGTTGTCAGATTTATGTTATTGTTTATTATTATTTTCCCCCTCTTTTTTATCGTTCTTTATAAGATTTAGGTTATTGTTTATTATTATTTTTTTCCTATTTCTTTACCGTTCTTTGTCAGATTTAGGTTCTCCTTTTCTAGCCTGCCATAAGTTTTCTCTAAAAATATCAATTTTTAGAGCAGATTTTTCTCCTTTTTATTTAATGTCGACGTCAGAGCAGTCTACTTCCCCTGCCAATTCTGGTCGTAGTCGTAAGCGATTTCTATCTCCCGATCTAAATATAGAGGATATATCATCTGCTTCAACTTTCTCTCAGAATATTGAAAGTATTGAAGGGTTGACATCTTTGCATGTTAATCAACAGGTTTTATTGTGTCATTTTTTCCGCAATTTCTTAAATGTAGAAGCTTTCTCTGTAGCGTATATGAAACTGCGACATATATTTCGTTTTACAGAACAAATAATCACTTGTTCTAAAGTTTAAAAACTGCGACCACGGTCGCAGTTTGATTTTAAAATAATCTCCGGCTGTAAAAGCTATTTTTGTAACTGCGACCTAAGTCGCATTCCTTGTTGTTATAATTCTTACATGTTTCTATGTCAATTATATTCAGTTTATACACTAAATCTTAAGAATGCATCTTAAGGTCGCAGTATATATTCATTAGAGAGTTGCACGGTTATTATTCAGGTTTTTTAAAATTTGCTCATACGAAAAACTGCGACTACGATCGCAGTCTTTTAGTAAGAAGTTATATAGATTTCATTACATCTGCGACCTTGGTCGCAGTTTTAGTAATTACAGTTCAGACGTGTGATATTTAAAAATATATTTATATTTATGTAGTTCGTCAATTTGTTTTGTAGGATCTGAATGCACATGGAGAAATGTCTGGAAGCTCAAATATTTTTTTAGGGAAAAAGTTTTTCACGGATGTGGAAGCATACAATTTCTACCATTCTTATGCAAGGAACAGAGGTTTTAGCGTGAGAAAAAAAGGAATAGATAAGTCATGGAGGCCTCCTCATAAAGTTATTTGCAGAAAATTTTGATGCAACAAGGAGGGTGTGAAAAAGTTGTGTGACAAAAGACAAGAGGGGCTTACAGTGCACCGTCGAATTAACACTAGAGTAGCGTGTCCTGCTGAGATGCATGTTCGTCTTCATTTTTTATTTGACAGAAGATATTGGGTTGTCACCAAATTTGCTGATTCTCATTCACATAAATTGTCAAGCCCGGATAAGGTACATCACCATTACTCTCACCAGACACATCGATCAAAGATTAGCAGAAGCATTATGAGCAATTTGGTTGATGTGGGAATGCGCCCTTCAAATATTTCCCGTGTTGTGTATGCAATGAGCCACGGAGAAGGTTGTGAAGAAGTAAGCCCGCAACAAGTTATTGATTTTACTCGTCAACGTAGAAATAACATTGGCCATGAGTTTATTGCGATCATCAAATATTTCCAAGAGAAAGTCGAGACCGATCCAGAATTTTTCTTTGCAAGTGAAGTTGAAAATGCGGGCACACTTAGAAGCATTTTTTGGGCTGATGGAAGAGCTATTTCTTCGTATTTGAGGTTCTGTGATGTGATCGTTTTTGACACAATATACAGGACTAATCACTTGAGCTTGCCATTTGCTCCGTTCACTGGAGTAAATCATCATCGGCAGTCAATTTTGTTTCACTGTTCATTGCTTGCTGATGAGCAGAGGGATACATTTGTGAGGCTATTCAAAAAATGGCTCAAGTGCATGCATGGAGTTGCACCGAAGTTGATTATTACTGATCAGGATGCTTAGATCAGTGATGCCATCAAGATGGTTTTTCCAACTACTCGGCACCCGGTACTGTTTCTGGCATGTATGGAAACATATTGTCGAGCAACAAATCCCGATGACAAACAAGTTTGGAGAAGATATGGTCTCTGATTTTCATCATTGATACACCTCCCGTGATATAAGCACATGCGATCGATGGCGACTGATGAATGAAAAATATCATTTAGAAGAAGAAGAAGACAGTTGGTTGTAGAAGATGCACAGACTGCGTGGACACAGGATTAATGCATATCTCAAGGATGTTTTCTGTGCTGGAATGACAACCAGCCAGAGGTCTGAGAGTATTAATTCTTTCTTTGATGGTTTTGTCAATGCAAACACGAAACTAGTGGAATTTGTTCACCAATATGATAAAGTTGTTGCTGCCCGTCGTAGTTCTGAATCTCAACAAGACTTTCAGGGTTTGAATTCTATGTCCAACTGTACATCGAATCCATATGAGATACAGGTTTCGAAGTTGTATACCCCGAAGATTTTTCAGTTATTCCAAAAGGAATGGGCAGTTGT
Organism: Agave tequilana; assembly: GCA_038442645.1. Taxonomy (NCBI): domain Eukaryota; kingdom Viridiplantae; phylum Streptophyta; class Magnoliopsida; order Asparagales; family Asparagaceae; genus Agave; species Agave tequilana. The sequence goes on along the minus strand of JAVJIF010008278.1, from coordinate 22,413 downwards.
AACGATACTGTTTTCAGAAGAGTTGGAACATGATGGGCCTAGATCAAAATATTTGGTTGGTGATTTTTCAGAATCAAAAGACAGCTGGGAAAAGGTCAGTTATGAGAAGCCTGATGAACTTCATGTGTCTTGTAGTTGCTCATTATTCGAAACAGAGGGTATCCTTTGTAGACATAGTCTGTGTATTTTGTGGCGCAATCACGTTACACATATACTAGAATCATATATACTTCAGAGATGGAGGTTAGATGCTCGTTATAAAAATGTTGCAATTGAAAATGGCATTAGGCCTTTTCCCAGTCAAGGCACTCCACGGACGGCTAGATTGTGGACACTTCGTTCCAAATTTAATGCAATTCTTGAGATGGTCGCCGATTCTGATATCCATCTTTCAAAGTTGGACGCAGTTTTGGAAAAATTTGCTGAAGAAATCAGTAGTGAATAAAAAGCCATGTTAGTAAATTATCAGTCATCACAGTCTAAAACTACTATTGGTTCCAGTGGATCCGTCGTTGTTCTGCGAGATGGTGAAGAATTTAATATACCCGATCCAATTGGTCCTATACCAACTAAGGGGAGGCCTAGAGGTGCATCTAGGCTTAAGTCTGATTTTGAAGATTCTCTATATCAGAAGGAAGTGAAGCATCGAAGATGTGGAAACTGTCAAGAGCTGGGCCATTACAGGACTGGTTGTCCATTACTGGTATTAAGTTAACCTGTTATACAGTTCTTTCTAATGATTTATGTTTAAAAGTCTTACTTTCCTTTTAATGGCAGAAGAAGTAGGTTCATGTTGCGTCTACCTAGAAGGAATAAAGTGTTCATTTTGACAGCTTCAGTCATGAACTGCGACCAGGGTCGCATAGCGCAGAGAGATTCATGTCGCATGCTGCGTTTGGCGTGTCATTATAAGCAGATTTTAATATTATTTTTCACATCTACTGTACTTTTTGTAAGTAGTTGTACTTTAGAGTTTCGATGTGACAAACTTGGCCTATATAGTTTACGTTTTAGTTACTTTAACATAGACAGCGACTTTGGTCGCAAATATAAGCAGTGTATGGGGATAATCGCGATCGTGGTCGCAGTGCTTCTATGCAGGGGAAATTGGTTTGTTGCTTTTAAAATTGCCCCCCGTCTCTTGGTATATTATTATAACATTTAAATATAGTTGAAATTTTCCAGTCAAATATAATTTCGACAATTTTGCCATATTTTCTTCTTTATTCCACTGAACATAAAGTAACACTGCGACCATGGTCGCATTCATATTTGCCCATTTGAATATTGACTTTCTCGTTATCTACAACAGTTCCATGACTGCGACCAGAGTCGCATTCTGACGTTATTTTTTGTCTTCGACAATAGTCACAACGTATCCTTTTTTTAATTTTAACATCCATTTCGACAATTTTGTCCTAGGTTGTGCTTTAGTCCACTGAACATATAGTAACGATGCGACCATGGTCGCAGTTCATATTTGCCCATTTGAATGTTCTGTCTGGATGTCTACAGCAGTTTTATGACTGCGATCAGAGTCGCAGTTGGCTGACGATATATATATATATATATATATATATATATATATATATATATATAATATATATATATATATAATATGTTTTTTACTGCGACAATAGTCACAGCGTATCCTTTTTTTTTTAAATTTTAACATCCATTTCGACATTTTTGCCCTATGTTGTGCTTTAGTCTACTGAACATAAAGTAACACTGCGACCATGATCGCAGTTCATATTTGTCAATGAACTCAGAACTTCGACACTTTCTGGTTTACAACTTGGCACCGTAGTTCCATGTTGCGTCTACCACATGAATAAAATTAGTGACAAAGGTACAGCAGTTCAACCAAGATTAAGTAGTAAAAATTATAATTCACACAATTAACATTAGAAAACATGCTTATATACTTATAAAAAATCGAAATACAAATTTAAAAGTTCTAATCTACTCGATCTCGTCATCACCATCATATCAGATTCGTCCTCAATATTATGACGTGTTCGTCTTCCGTATCTCTTTTCGTCTCTTCCACCTCTTTACAACAATCTCCTCTTCGCTTTCTTCCTCTTCGTGGCAGTATTTTGGTTCATCAATAAACTCCCAGAACGGGTCGCTGTATCAAGCTCATCCTCTGACCCGTAGCGAGGGATCGATTCGGAACTATACATCCAATTATCATTAGATGAGTGGCTTCTTTCCGGTGAAGACGGTGGAGAAGACATTTTTGAATCTGTTTCCGAATATTGAAAGAAACGAATTTGACCAAAACCTATTTAGTATGTTTATAATCTTGTAATGATGACCCTTATATATTTTTTAATCCCGGAATTCCAAAAGGTTAAGCTCCCAAACGACGTGAACATGTCCCAAATTTTTTTCCTGCCTTTTCCCATAAATTGTATACTTTCCAGGTGACTGTTCAGTTCTCGAAAACAGTTAAAAAGTTAATACAGTCTTACATCAAGTTACTTTGTACTTTGAACACGTAATGATTATTATTGTTTTAATATCTTATGGTAGAAAAATGCAGGGAGGATTATGTTTACGATAACATAAATTAATGAAGTTAGTTAAATTAAAACATATATAAAGGGCTATGTTTAAAAAAAACTTTATTCTTCCGATTATGACAATGCGACCACGATCGCAGTGGTCTGATAAATGATTCAGTAATTGCGACTGCGATCGCTGTCTCGGTTACAGTATCGCAATATAAAGAAACGATGCAACTCAAACAGGTCATGACTGCGACTTTGGTCGCAGTATAAATTCTGAACTCATGTTTGTTTCTAATATCAATACGAATTAGTAAAATGTACTGTGTAACAGTAGTAGAATGGAAATAAAGAAATCTCAATGAATTTTATAATAAATAAATGTATAAAATTGTTTATAAATTAAATTAATAAAACAAACAGACCAATTTTACATCTATTTTTACATTTATAAAAAAGAATGAGGTACATCAATGAATTGTCAACTGTCAATCTTCAAATACCATCCTTCTTATAATTTTTGTTTCTTCATCCCAACTTTTCTTTCTATCTGCGAGTATCATGTATGCAAGCTCGCTTCTTAATCTCCGTACATCGGCAGCCGTCATAGTATCAATAGCTGATGGAGTACCCAAATGCTATACTTTTCATGTACTTGCATACATATACAGCGCAATCAACACTGAAAATTGCACAGGGAAATCATTAATTGAAATTAGATTCTCACTCAAAAAAAGTAGAAAACATGATAGGTAAATGTCACAAAAAAAAATACTTGTTTGCTTGTTGGGGGCATCTTGCATATTTTATATATGTTTTTTTCATTAATTTATTGAAATCAATTTCAAAAATTTGTAATAACCTTTCTTTCTGCAATGTCAATAGAAAAAATATCAATATTAATCAAATTAAATGTAAGTATTCAGTAATCGAAATATTAAAATTCAACTCATCATTATTCTTGCATCTGTTTGATAAAGCTTTAATGTACTACTTGATTTTTCAACAGGGACCAAAGAGTTGTAAAAAATTCACTCTTGTGTATGGCAATCAAATACCAACAAGGTCCAGTGAAATTCGGGATCGTTGGCACTGTGTTTGTAATTGATCGGGAAGAACATGTACTGCATATCAATTGTCCAATTTTTCAACAACTGCTTGATGAAATAATCTTCAAGATCTCTACTTTTAGATACAACACCATGCTATGAACAACAAAAAAAATTCAAAATGAATTCAAAGTATAAAAAACATTATGAAAACCAGATGTTATTATGATAAGACAATAGACTCTGATCTTAGTTGTAGTGTTTTTTGGGTTAATATACTTTACGCTGCGACCTTGATCGCCATCACCGATATCCATGTTTAATTTTTATGCATTTCTTAGCAACCCGTCCTTTATATTAACATGCATGTCGACCAAGGTCATAGTGTTGTTATTGATTAAGACTGCCGCCAGCAACTGCGACCTAGGTCGCAACTTCGTTACTAAATTGATATTCGTGGGGATTAATAAATTCATCGACTGTGACCTAAGTCGCAGTACATTCGTTATGCCTTATCAGCGGTAAAGACTACTAGTAGAATATTTAACGTTCAAAAATTTAATTCACTAAATTAATTAGGAAATTGATATTTCAATTAACCGTAAAAGAGAAAATAGATGTTTACCCAAGCTTCGCTCCGAAAGAATATACTTTTTAATCCTCCTCTTTTCTCTAGATGCTTCATGTAGAAATGAATTATATTGGCATCTCAATCTCTACTGAACATCAGGTCCTCAATGTCATTTTTTGCAACAATGATTCCGTTGTCAGTATCCTAATATGTAGTAGAACTGCAAGATATTCAAAACAAAGTTAAAAATTATATTGTTCTAATATAAATATCTAATAGTTTTTATATAATTTAAAATAAAATTAATTAACTTACTCAAAGAAGGCCTTGTCTAAGAAATTTTTGATGAGAGCTTGTTGATGTGGCTGCAGAATTCTGTATGCAGTGGTTTCAGTCAATTCCCTGTTTTTGGCTGAGTGTCGGAAATCTGTTCGTTGCCAAAACCAGTGGCAGAAGTCTGAGCCGCAGGCTGTGGAAAAGGATGTTCATTAATTTCTTTCTCTGTTTTGGATAAACGAAGTCTGAGCCGTAGATCCGCGGCATTCTTGAAGACTCCGGAGCGCCGCCAAGGATTCTACCAGTCGATTTCTGACGCTTGTGGCCGATCTGGTGCCACAGATTCCATTAGCCTTCTCCTGTGCCCTCTGCACACCAGGATTTTCCCCTCACGAATTCCGGGGGCGGTTTGAATTTTGATCTCTCAATTTTATTGATTTGATCTATATATGTAGCATGGCACCCAACATATTTGCTGAAAAGGATTTTGAAAAAATTTTGTGTGATCCTAATGGCTATGGACATATATTCCTAGATCGGATTAGGGCATGGGATTGGTATGCTTTAGTGTATGATATATTCTGAAAACGATGCTTTTTATTGTCCTGAATTGGTGGCACTGTTCTACAACTCCATTGACCATGCATCCGTAGATGTACACACTTATCAATTCACTGTGCACATGCCCTTGGGCGACCTGTTTATCACGCTTCCTCTCCTTGAGGAAATCATCAGTGTCCCTAGTGTCACACAGCATAGCGACCCTCTCCCACTTATCGATTTCATGTCAATTATGGGGGCTCGCTGTACGGAGCAAGACCGCGGGCTAAAGGCCAGCACACTTTTAGAAACGTACACTGCGTTGGACGATGGATTCAACGTAACATCTTAGGTCTGGACCACACAACGTCATTCAACCGCCCCGTGTTGCAGATTATTCACGATCTGATGACTAGGCAACACACGTCTGTCTCTAAACAAGACCATCTTCCACGCAATAATTGCCAACTCTTCACGCACCCGGGGAGCCAAATATTCTCATCCCATTCTGATTACGCGTCTGTGTAGGACTTTCCTACCAGACGCCGTATTTGATTCTTTTGACCGGGTTTTTGTGACACAAGAGCGATCCACTAGTTCTTAAAATAGCTGTTTCCATGCGGTTTGGACCCCTAGTGTCCAACCTGAGGATGTGCCGGTGGAGTCCTCTTCTGAGGAAAGTTTAGAGGAGGAAGATGAGCCTCAATTTTGGCGTCAGGATCCCCCAACAGATTCACGTGCCTTCATGTCCACCATTTGGAAGGGCATGAAGAAGATTTTTAGGGGGCAGGTTAGACTAAGGAAAAAAGTGGAGGAGCAATCCTCTAGGTTGGACCGCATTGAGGCAGGGTTACGGCGATCTCAGTCGGCTGGACCCAGCACCACCGCTGGTCCAAAACGGCGGAGGGAGTGATTTTATACCTTTACCTATTTCATGCATCTTTTATATTGCATACATTGAGAACAATGCATGAGATAGGTATGGGGGGTAGATTCTAACCTAGGATTTTTCATTTTCTTTTAGGCTTTTTATTTTTTCTTTCTAGGATTTTCATTTTCTTTTTAGGTTTTTATTTTCTTTTAGATTTTACCTTTCTTTGTAGATTTTTTATTTTCTTTTAGATTTTACTTTTTAGAAAAAAAATAAAAAAATAAAAAAAAAGGAAATTCTTGATCCATGTTTAAAGAATCAAGCTTGACTTTAGGGATTAAGGAAATCTTAACTATGATTTCTAATTATAAGTTGAAAAGAGGAGTTTTGTTGGATTTTAGGTTAAGTAAAAAAGGATAAGAAAGATAACTAGATTTTAATTCTTTCTTTAGGATATATACATTAAACGTATTGAGAGATTAATCAAAGACTTTGTGACTTTATTTACATATATATATATAAAAAAAAATAAAAAAATAAAAGAAAAAAGAAAAAGAAAAAAAATATAAATAACTAAATAAATACTTAGCCACTAATTAAGCTGGTTAGCCGTGCCTCAAGAAGCACGGCAAGTCACGCCTAAAGGTGGTTAAGTCCTTAGTATTCATGGCCTAGTTTACTCGAGTCATCGAACCTTAGGGATGTATCTTCATCTGGTGCCCTAAGACCGACTAGTTTGGGAGTCATCGGTAAGAGACTCGCTACAAGGGTAAATTAGAAAGCCTAAGGAATGCTAAGGAAATGTAAATAAATAAATATTGTATATAAAAAAAAGAGAAAAAAAATGTTAAATATATTAGTAAAAAATGAACTTAGTCTGAGAAAGATCCTTCATATTTATAAATGTATATATACTAGGATTGATGCAAAATCTGGTCTTTGATCTTTTCCTTAAAAACTTAACCTAAGTTGAAGACAAAACTCTAAATAGACACTTATAAAAAAAATGACGAGTTTAGGGTAACCTGAAACCTATAACTCAAGTAAGATTCTTGAAAACATGGATCAAAAGTTTCACTGACACTTTTATTTTTTCTTTATGGATTTTGTGGGTGCAATCCGCTGAAAACCCTCAGGAGACAACACTCCTCTAGGGTAACCTAGAGGTTTAACGGTTGTTGCACATGCTCAGTGTAATCGTGTCACCTACGAAAGTGGTGCAATAATCTAGTTAGGATTTTTCTTTCTTTTTTTCCCTCGGGGACGAGCAAAAGCTAGGTATGGGGGTGTGATTGTTATTCATTTTTGCATATTTTTTCACATCCATACCATGCATTATATCAATAAAAATGTGTTTTTTACTCTTTTTCTCTCTATTTTTGCAGGTCCAATATTAATGGAGAAGAGGCCCATAATCCATGGAAATATCAAGAATTAAAAGGGATTAATCAAAGTCCAAAAGAGAAGCCCAAGAGTTTAGCCCAGGTTCTGGAGTTATCCACGCACCCCGTCAGCATTCTAGAAGAACCACGTGGCTAACAAAACGCAACAAATTCGCAACAGAATCCGTTGGCGCAACGGCCAAGATTCTGCTGCGGAAACGCGGCTCTGGCCGCGGATCCGCGGCAATTATCTGGCCGTTGAGCCAGCGTCTGATCCCACGGTCAGGATGTGAGGTTCCCCCTTTTCTGAAGCCTATAAATAGACTGCCAAGGACTCTGCGGAAAAAGGAGGAGAGATTAGAGGAAAGAGCTTGTAATTTTTAGGTTTTTCTCTAGGTTTTTAGTGCTCTTAGTCTTCTTCTTCATCCTAGAAATTTTGCAAAAGAGAGAGAAAGAAAGAGAGTGAGAGCTTGTACTAAGGAGTGACAGCTTTGAAGCAAGGATTAATCCAATCATTCTTCTCTTCTTTGCAATTTCTAGTGTTTACTTTACTTGCTTTATTTCCTTCAAGCTTTACTTTCATAGCATGATGTATTGTTGTTTTCTTTCCATTATAATGTCTAGCTAATTCTTCTAACATGACTAGCTAACCACTAACTTGCTAACTTCTAACTCTTGGGTGATTGCTAACTCTTAATCTTACAAATGTTGAGTCTCTTTCATCCCCGATGGGTTACTTTCATTCTTGGCAATTCTTGTTGTAATTCCATATGATTCATGTGTGCCTCATTTAGAGCCTTGTCTTTAGAACAAGTGCCTTGATGGAACATGGAGATGGAGCACCAACCATATGCTATTTGTTGTACAACTTTCTTACTTCAATGCTAACTTGATGTATGGCCATGAATGACTAATGAATTTTGTATCTTCTTCCTTAGCATCCCTTGAGTGACACTCCTCGATTCCACCATTGAAATTCTATCTTGAGAGCTGATGAAATCAATGAGGCTACAAGACAAGTCCAAGAAGATCACCCATCTATCAAGTGGGAAAGTAACTTGACCAACAAGCAAGACAAACATTTGCCGATGAATCAACATGAGGCATGCATCACCATAATGGAGATTAGTAAGTTAGCAAATTAGAAAGGTTAGCTAGTCGTGATTTCTTACATCTCAAAGTCTTTTACACGTTTTTCTTCTTCTAGTGTTCTTTCTTAAGCAAGTCTTGTTTTCGAATTCTTTTCATTTTCTTTCCATCATTTTTATTTTCATGCAAATCCACCACAACTTCTTTCACCTATTTTTTCATGTCTTTTTGATTCTTTTTAAACAAAGAAGAACCCTCGTTTTCTTTCTTCATCATTCGACCGTTAAAGCTTCTATCGCGTGCTCTCCCTGAGGATCGACCCGTATTAGCTATACTACTACGGTGATTCGGAAGGAGTATATCAAACATTGTGAATACATTTTGGAGTGATTAAGCACCTAAGGTTGTTTCTAAACCTTCTCTCTTTTGTTAAATATTTGTGCAATTCTACTCCCCTATTCCTTCCTTATCAAATTTTTGGCACCGTTGCCGGGGAAGAGCAAACGGTTTTCATTTGAATTAGGAACTAAACGAGTTTTCTTCTCTGTTACAGGTTACAGGTTACAGAAACAAGAAAACTAGCATTGCAGTAACATATAAGTGGCTCTGGGCCTCTGCTCTCGAAAGCAGAGACCAGGTGCCCTCTGATTTGCCGCGTTTCCACGGCCAGAGCCGCGGATCTGCGGCAAAGAGGAGTGAACTACTCACTGTTTTTGTGCAGGTTGCTTGCTCTGCAAAATAACAGCTGCTGCAATATTATTTCTTGTATGCTTCACCATATTCCTGCTAATAATCAACAGTAAAACATTGGTTGCAAAGTTAAAAATTGATTAGACGTTTGCATTTCTAGGCACGTGTCTTTTCAATTCATTTACTTTAACTGTTGAAGAGTGCTGGAGCAAGGTACGTGTGCATTGCATTTTGATTAAGACTCACTTCTTGGTTGATTTACATTGCTTTGAGTGAACCTTGTTTGTTTATATCGTACACTTGCACCAAATTGATTTTAAGGGCATTACCCAATAAATAAGATAAGGTGGGATTTATCACCCTTTCCTTAGCCCAAAAATCACCATCCCAGCACTCACAATCCAAGCCTTTTAATAAAACCTGATAGACGTTGGCCCTAGGGACATCCGGACTCAGTAGGAGATCGGCTGAAGTTGGGAATTGATTTTGATTCATACTCCAGTCAAATCAGTGTCTAAGGGTGGGGATTAAGAGGTTAAGCCTCGAAGATACCGTGGTTTGGCGTAATTAAGGCTCGTTGCTTACGCACGGATACCTCCCACCGTATTTTGCCCCTACCTGGCTGATTAGCTGTGGTCTGATTCAAGCAATAACCTTCTTTGGTTCATCGAACAGTTAGGAGTCATCTAGGTCCAGGAATCCTAGATAGCTTGGGATTGATTTTTCTTTTCTTGTTTGTTATTTTCATTTTTCTTTTCGCTGGTGTGATCGGTGAACGTTGTTTGTGATTGTACATGCAAGAGTGGTATCAGGATACAGATTCTGCAAGACTTGTTAGAATTTCTACACTTGCACATATACCACCACTTGACACAATCCGAATAATGGAAAACAACGTTTCGCTTCAAGATAGATTCTACCCGATTCGCACTTCGCTTCCGTCATGCATTCTTCTCCCTATTACCAATGGAAATCATTTTGAGCTGAAACCACAATTCATCAATACACTTCCCCGATTTCATGGTTTAGAGTCTGAGGACACGTACTTCTTCATTCGAGAGTTTGAAGAAGTATGTGTAATGATGAGAATTTCTCAATTGACTGAGGATGCTGTCAGGTTAAGGTTCATACCTTTTGCGCTGAAGGACATAGCTAAGAAATGGCTTTACAATCTTCCCGCCAGTTCGATATCTTCAGGGATGATTTTGTAATGTTGGCCCAAGGTTACAATCACCCTTGTTTAGTGTATTTTGATGATTACAAAACATATTAGTTATTTGTACTAATAACATTTGTTGTTTAAGTGTGTTTCAGATTTCTATTCATTCTAGAAGTTTCTCTCACAAATACAAGGATTTGGACTCAAGTCAACTCCAATTGGGCTCAAGGAACAAGTATTGAAGATCATATGAAGAAGCCTATTGAAGATCTTGAAGTCTTAGAATCATTGTAAGAAAATAGAATGTTAAAGTTTGAGTATATGAAAGTTGGCTCTAGGATTTGCACACACTTGTTTCATGTATTTCCTATGTTTTGAAAATTGTTTATTTCTAGTTTTATGCCTTAATTTATATATACATGTACCAAAAGCTTTAATCTTGAAAATCTTGTTTAAAACATGTGTATAAACTATTTTCTACATAATACTTAGCTATATGTATTTTTAAAATAATTTTCAAAATTTTTCTAACTCAAAAAGCCCAGTTTTTCAGTTTCAGGCAACATCGGTCGACCGGCCCGGTCGACCGACAATGTGTCTGGACATGCATTGTTTGTGCATGTCCTCGGTCGACCGGACTGGTCGACCGACGGAGAGCATTCTGCTCTCAGGAATTTTCGGTCGACCGGACCGGTCGACCGGAAGAAGGAAACTGTGTTTCCTCCTTTTGGGTCGGTCGACCGGACCGGTCGACCGAGAGCCAACGGCTACTTCCAGCTGGGCTGGCGGTCGACCGGACCGGTCGACGCCAAGCCTGCAACATAGCAACGGCTCTTTCCTCTTTGGCATTCTGAAAATCTGTTTTTTTTTCTGCTTTAACAGATTTTTGGAGAGTTGTTGGGGAGCTTTTCAGAGAAAATAAGACAAAAAGAAATTGTTTTTAACCTATTTTCTAAGCCTATAAATAGAGGAGAAGTCTCTCTTGCATTTCACCAAGAAAATCCTCAAGTTTGTGTTGTTTTCAAAAGAGAAAAGAAAAGAGTTTTTAAGCCTTCATTCCAATTCTTCTTGAGCTAGTTTTTCAGTTGTGTTTGATTGTCTATATCACTCTACAGCTGAAGTTTTCTCACCACACTTCATAGAGCCAAAAATCCTATACTCATTCTATAGTGAAGTTGTAATGAAGTGAGGGTGTTTGTAAAGAATTTGAGAAAGTGTAGTGATCTTGTTGTGATCACTTTGTTCTTGTATTCCTTTCCTTGTGGAGCAACCTCTCGGTAGAGGTCCTTTGTACTTGGTGGAGCTCGGTGCTCGGTCTTCGGTAGACCAATTGTAAAGGCATCCTCGGTGGATAGTGGAAACCCTTCACGGAGGTGAAGGCGGGGACTAGAGCAAGTGTGCTCGAACCTCGAAACAATCATCTTGTTTGCGATTGCCTTTGCGTTATTCTTGCTTTCAATTTCTCTTGCTTTATATTGTCTTGAATTATTTGCTTGAGAACTAACCCTCTACTTGTGCATCTTGTCTTGTTTACTTTACTTGCTATACTTGTTGTGTTACATGTGTGCATTTCATTTCCATCATCATACTTGGCATTGATCGATCACTCCTCAATACAACACGGTTGCATTGCGCACCTCTAACCCATTTCAAGGGGAATTGGGAGGAAGGAGTTCAGAACCTCGCAAGGGGTATTCGGCTCTTAGTCGTGTTTTGAGAGATCGTTGCATCACTCATTTATTAAAGTTTAAAAAGATTATTAGATTAGCATTCACACCTATTCACCCCCCCTCTAGGTGTTTTTCAATTGGTATCAGAGCTTGGACTCTAGGATTTGGTTTAACAACCTTAGAGAAGATCCAAATTTGCTAATCATTTCATTCATATTCATATAGTAAAAATGGCCGATGGAATTAAGACCCCTCCTAAATTGATGGACTTAACTTTCCCATATGGAAAGTTAAGATGACCGTGTTTTTGCAATCTCTAGGTAGCCGAGTTGCAAAGGCCGTGACTAAGTCCTTTAGTGTACCCCCGGTGACGAATCCACTTGGTCCGAAATAGAGACTAAGGAATTCGATGCCAATGCCAAAGCTCACTATGCACTTCTACAAGCCCTTAATGATGATGACATATCTAGGGTTATACATTGCAAATCCGCATATGAGATTTGGTCACACTTGATAGTCACACATGAGGGGACCTCACAAGTAAAGAAGGCTAAGATTGACCTTCTTCGGTCTCAATATGAAACATTTAGCATGCAAGAAAATGAAACCATAGATGATATGGCTACAAGATTTACCAAGATTACTAATGGACTCTCTTCTTTAGGTGAAGGTATCAACAATGATCAAAGAGTAAGGAAGATCATCCGAGCTCTTCCTCCTTCATGGGAAGTTAAAGCTACAAACTTGAAGGAACTCAATGACAATGAAGAGATGGAGCTTATAGGTCTCATTGGGAACCTCAAACCCATGAGATGGAAAGGAAAGCAAGGGAGGAAATGGATCCTTCTAAAAAGAAGACTATCGCCTTCAAGAGTCAAGTCACACACTCCGATGAAGATGATGAAGAAGAAGATGATGAGGAGCTCTCACTCCTTGTTAAGAATGTCCGGAGGATGTACAACAAGGCGAAGTACCAAGGTAGAAGAAGATGGCAAGGAGGCAAAGAAGAAAGAAAGATCACTTGTTTCAATTGCCAAAAGCCCGGACACATTGTGGCGGAGTGTCCGGAAAAGCTAAGCCCTCCACTTCAAAGAAGCCTTACAAGAAGAAGGCTATGAAGACAACTTGGGATTCGGAGACCGAATAGGAAGAAATAGACACCGCCAACATGTGCTTCATGGCTAATGAAGGCACAAGCAAGGTAACCTCTTCCCCATCTCATGATAATGAACTTTCTATGGATGTGTTAGAAGAAGCTTTTGTTGAGTTGTCACAAAACTATGATTTCTTAAAGAAAAAGTATCTTAAAATGAAAAAGGATAATGAATCTTTAAGTCTTCAAGTTTTCACTCTTACAAAAGAAAAAGATGATTTGGTTTCCACTTTGGCCACTACAAAAATGATTTTGAAAAATATAAGATTTCTTGCAAGGTAAGGCCCCACTAATTGATTCTAATGAAGTTTCTATGCTTAAGGAAAGATTAGACTCATTAAGTGTTGTTTTGAAAGATTGTGAGTTTAACAAAAAGAAAATTGAGGCTATGTTTCCTAAGAAACAAGCCCCAAAGAAAAATGCTCATGCTCATGTTCATGTTCATGCTACACAACCTAAACAACATGGCAAAACCCCAAAACATGCTCACACTACACATACACATCATGCATTCATGTATGGTAGAGTGTTCTCATGTTCACATTGTGGACGGAAAGGACACTTAGCTAATTTTTGCTATGATAGATTAAATGTATCACGTCACAATGTTTGGGTTCGAGGCACTAACTTTAAAGGACCCAAGAAAGTTTGGGTACCAAAATCAACAATTGTGTTAAATGATGTAGGTACTTTCCAAAGCGCAACGACGTAGAGGATTGTGGTATCTTGATAGCGGTTGCTCAAGGCACATGACTTGGGACATCAACAACTTTGCAACCCTATCAAGATATCATGAAGGTGGCACCGTCACCTTCGGAGATGACGCCAAGGGTAAAATCATCGGTATTGGTAATGTAAAACTTGGCACCTCTCCTTTAATTGAAAATGTAGTTTTAGTTGATGGCCTCAAGCATAATCTCTTGAGTGTTAGTCAACTTTGTGATAAAGGTTTTGATATTGTTTTTGATAATGTTGCTTGTAAAGTTATTGATAGAACTTCTAATGTTGTGTATTTTCCGATTTTCGTGAAAGTAATGTTTATATGATTGATATGTTAAATATGTCTTGTATATTACTTGTTTGAAAGCCCTCGATGATGACTCTTGGTTGTGGCATAGGAGATTAGGGCATATTTCTTTTGATCACATTTCTAGGTTAAATACAAAGGAAATGGTGAAAGGTATTCCTTGCTTGAATTTGAAAAGGACCGAGTTTGTGACGCATATCAATTTGGGAAACAAACTAAGTCTTCTTTCAAGTCAATTAAGGATATCATGACATCACGTCCTTTGGAGTTAATCCATATGGATCTTTTGGCCCTACACAAACCAAAAGTCTAAGTGGGAATAGATTTGCTTATGTTTTGGTGATGATTTTTCAAGGTTTACTTGGGTTTTCTTTCTTGAACATAAAAGCCAAGCATTTTCGTATTTCCAAACTTTTAAGAAAAGAGTTGAAAAAGAAAAAGATGTTTCGATTTTGAGAATAAGAAGTGATAGAGGAGGTGAATTCATTAACCAACCCTTTACCACTTTTTGTGATGAACATGGAATAAAGCATGAACTATCTTGTCCTAGAACTCCACAACAAAATGGAGTAGTTGAACGGAAAAATAGAACATTACAAGAGATGGCTAGGACAATGCTTAGTGAATACGGTCTACCACATTATTTGTGGGCCGAGGCCGTTAATACATCATGCTACATATCAAATCGTGTTTTCTTATGTAAAAATACTACTAAAACTTCTTTTGAAATGTATTTTTCTAGAAAACCAAATGTTTTTATTTCAAAGTTTTTGGATGCAAATGTTTTGTTTTAAATACAAAAGATAATTTAGGAAAATTTGATCCTAAATCTTATGAAGCTATTTTTGTAGGTTACTCAAATACTAGTAAGGCTTATAGAGTTTTCATTAGATCATCATTGACTATTGAAGAGTCTATTCATGTTAAGTTTGAGGAATCTAACAAGTTTGTTAAGAATGTTGTAGAAATAGATGCATTGGATGAAGGTTTGGAGAAAGTGACCTTGGAGGATGCTTCTACTATGGGAGACAAACCAAAGGATGATGAAGGAAGCAAAGCTAAAGTGGAAGAGGCACAAGGAATGAAAATCAAACACATGAGGTGGAGCCTACTCAACCACTACCAAAGGATTGGAGATACAATCCACATCATCCCAAGGACGTTGTCATAGGTGAAGTATCAAAAGGGGTAACTACTTGCTCTAGACTTCATGACTATTGTGGTAACTATGCATTCATTTCTCATATTGAACCCAAAAATGTGCTCGAAGCCGAGACCGATTCATATTGGTTGCTAGCCATGCAAGAGGAGCTCAATCAATTTGAGCGCAACCAAGTTTGGCAACTTGTTCCTAGGCCCCACGATAGACCAACAATTGGTACTAAGTGGATCTTTAAGAATAAGTTGGATGAATCGGGTAATGTAGTTAGAAACAAGGCTAGGTTAGTTGCCCAAGGTTACACTCAAATCGAAGGAATCGATTTTGAAGAAACCTTTGCACCCGTAGCACGGCTTGAAGCCATACGGATGACACTAGCATTTGCCTCATATAAAGATTTCAAATTATTTCAAATGGATGTTAAAAGTTCTTTTCTAAATGGATTTATTGAAGAGGAGGTGTATGTTGAACAACCCCCGGGTTTGTTGATCCTACACATTCGGATTTTGTTTTTAAATTAGATAAAGCTCTTTATGGTTTAAAACAAGCCCCTAGGGCTTGGTATGAAAGACTTTCTTCATTTTTAACTTCAAATGGTTTTAAGAAAGGTAAAATTGATACAACCTTGTTTACAAAACATGTAGAAAAGGATATTCTTATTGTGCAAATTTATGTGGATGATATTATTTTGGTTCTACTAATGAATCTCTTTGCAAAGCTTTTGAATCATGCATGAAGGATGAATTCGAAATGTCTATGATGGGGGAACTCAACTATTTCCTTGGACTCCAAATCAAGCAAAAGAAGGATGGGATCTTCATCAATCAAGCCAAGTACACAAAGGAACTAATCAAAAGGTTTGGGCTTGAAGGATCGAAAGTAAGCAAAACTCCCATGGCAACAACTACAAAGCTTGACAAGGATGAACAAGGTAAAAGTGTAGACATTAAACTTTATAGAAGCATGATTGGTAGTTTGCTTTATTTGACGGCTAGTAGGCCAGATATTATGTTTTCCGTTTGTCTTTGTGCACGTTTTCAATCTTGTCCTAAAGAATCTCACATAATTGCGGTTAAACGCATAATTAGATACCTTAAGGGCACTATTGAAATGGGTTTGTGGTATCCTAAAACCGGATTATTTGAAATGAAGAGTTTTTCGGATGCCGACTATGCGGGTTGTAGGGTAGATAGGAAGAGCACAAGAGGAACATGTCAATTCTTAGGTAATTGTCTTGTATCTTGGTCTTCCAAAAAGCAAAATCGGTAGCCCTATCAACCGCCGAGGCGGAGTATGTTGCGGCCGGAGCTTGTTGTGCACAAGTTCTTTGGATGAAACATACTCTCCTTGACTATGATTTACGCTTTGATCATGTTAAAATATTTTGTGATAATACTAGTACTATTCACATGATAAAGAATGCAAATCAACATAGTAAAACCAACACATTGACATTAGGTATCACTTTCTTAGAGATCATTATGAGAAAGGCGATATTGATATTGATTATGTTTCTACCGATTTTTCAACTTGCCGATTTTTACTAAACCTTTAGACTATGCTAGATTTTCATTTATTTGTGGTGAGTTGAATGTTTGCATTATAGATTCTTAAAATAAAAATTTTTTCATTGGTATTTTAACCCTTTTTGATGTATGACAAAAAGGGGGAGAATAAGTTTAGTTTGATATTATTGAGAAAAAGAAAGTTTTGATATTATTTGAGTTTCATTTTATGAAAAAAAAAGAAAAAGGAAGTTTGTGTTTATTTGACTTTTTAAGTTTCATGAAGAAAAAGGAAGTTTGATACTATTTAAGTTTTGGACAAAAACTATTGTGTTTATTAAAAGGCTTTATGTATGCTTACATAGCTTTTCATATTCATGATAAATACATAGCATTGTTTGAGGGGGAGCTTTCCAAGCTCTTCTTCCTTTATTTGTTTAAATAACCTATATGTTTTGTCATCATCAAAAAGGGGGAGATTGTTGGCCCAAGGTTACAATCACCCTTGTTTAGTGTATTTTGATGATTACAAAACATATTAGTTATTTGTACTAATAACATTTGTTGTTTAAGTGTGTTTCAGATTTCTATTCATTCTAGAAGTCTTCTCTCACAAATACAAGGATTTGGACTCAAGTCAACTCCAATTGGGCTCAAGGAACAAGTATTGAAGATCATATGAAGAAGCCTATTGAAGATCTTGAAGTCTTAGAATCATTGTAAGAAATAGAATGTTTAAAGTTTGAGTATATGAAAGTTGGCTCTAGGATTTGCACACACACTTGTTTCATGTATTTCCTATGTTTTGAAAATTGTTTATTTCTAAGTTTTATGCCTTAGTTTATATATACATGTACCAAAAGCTTTAATCTTGAAAATCTTGTTTAAAACATGTGTATAAACTATTTTCTGCATAATAATACTTAGCTATATGTATTTTTAAAAAATATTTTCAAAATTTTTCTAACTCAAAACAGCCAGTTTTTCAGTTTCAGGCAACATCGGTCGACCGGCCCGGTCGACCGGCAATGTGTCTGGACATGCACTGTTTGTGCATGTCCGTCGGTCGACCGGACCGGTCGACCGACGGAGAGCATTCTGCTCTCAGGAATTTTCGGTCGACCGGACCGGTCGACCGGAAGAAGGAAACTGTGTTTCCTCCTTTTGGGTCGGTCGACCGGACCGGTCGACCGAGAGCCAACAGCTACTTCCAGCTGGGCTGGCGGTCGACCGGACGGTCGACCGCCAAGCCTGCAACATAGCAACGGCTCTTTCCTCTTTGGGCAATTCTAAAAATCTGTTTCCTTTTTCTGCTTTAACAGATTTTGGAGAGTTGTTGGGGAGCTTTCTCAGAGAAAATAAGACAAAAGGAAATTGTTTTTAACCTATTTTCTAAGCCTATAAATAGAGGAGAAGTCTCTCTTGCATTTCACCAAGAAAATCCTCAAGTTTGTGTTGTTTTCAAAAGAGAAAAGAAAAGAGTTTTAAGCCTTCATTCCAATTCTTCTTGAGCTAGTTTTCAGTTGTGTTTGATTGTCTATATCACTCTACAACTGAAGTTTTCTCACCACACTTCATAGAGCCAAAATCCTATACTCATTCTATAGTGAAGTTGTAATTGAAGTGAGAGTGTTTGTAAAAGAATTTGAGAAAGAGTGTAGTGATCTTGTTGTGATCACTTTGTTCTTGTATTCCTTTCCTTGTGGAGCAACCTCTTCGGTAGAGGTCCTTTGTACTTGGTGGAGCTCGGTGCTTGGTCTTCGGTAGACCAATTGTAAAGGCATCCTCGGTGGATAGTGAAACCCTTCACGGAGGTGAAGGCGGGGACTAGAGCAAGTGTGCTCGAACCTCGAAACAAATCATCTTGTTTGCGATTGCCTTTGCGTTATTCTTGCTTTCAATTTCTCTTGCTTTATATTTTCTTGAATTATTGCTTGAGAACTAACCCTCTACTTGTGCAATCTTATCTTGTTTACTTTACTTGCTATACTTGTTGTATTACATTGTGTGCATTTCATTTTCCATCATCATACTTGGCATTGATCGATCACTCCTCAATACAACACGGTTGCATTGCGCACCTCTAACCCATTTCAAGGGGAATTGGGAGGAAGGAGTTCAGAACCTCGCAAGGGGTATTCGGCTCTTAGTCGTGTTTTGAGAGATCGTTGCATCACTCATTTTATTAAGTTTAAAAAGATTATTAGATTAGCATTCACACCTATTCACCCCCCCCCTCTAGGTGTTTTTCATGTAAAAATCTTTCTTAAGATTTTTTATCTCATTCACAAGACAGCCCTCATGAGAAAAACATCATGCAATTCAAGCAGGAATCAAACGAACCGTTCTGGAAATATTTTGAACGCTTTAAAGACCTTCTAGCCCTGTGTCCTCATCACGGCATAGAGAAATGGCGTCAGTGCCAAATTATCTATTATGGACTTGATTACCAAACGAAAACACTCCTTGAATCCATGTGCTAAGGGGAATTTTTGAAGAAAGATGAGAATCAGGGGTGGGATCTTTGAAGCCTTAGCTGAGAAAACCATTCAGTGGGAGTCATGCCCAGATAAACCCACTTCCACCACTTCCAGAACCGATATGCATTCCATAGAATTCTCCATAGCTGCTGAGGCTAAGATCACACAATTAATGAAGAGGATAGAACTGCTTGAATCAAGGAAACATTCTGTTGTCAATCAGGTCAAACCCATCACCTGTGGTCAAACCGGGTTGCACCTACTGTCATGATCTAAACTATGTATTCAAGGAGTGTCCTGTATACCAGTCTTAAATGTATCAGGAGAATACGAATGCTGCTTTACCAGACCCCATCAAACAATACTCCAATGCATACAATTCGGGATGGCGAAACCATCCAAATTTTTCTTGGAGTCAGTCTGGTCCTGAGCAACCTAGGCCATCATTTCAAAATCAATATCATGCTCAGCCTCCTCAACACAGTTTCAACCGAAATTCACTGAATTTTCATCCATATCAGAGTCCACCACAAACCCAATCTTATCAGAGCCATCACACTACCACACCACTTCGAGTCTCCATACCACCAACATCCACCCCAGAATGATTCAGATGAGGAATATCAGAGTTGAAGAAAATGATAGAAACCCTAGCAAAGAGCCATCAACAGGATATGAACAAAGTACAGGTCCAGATTGGACAACTGACTAATTCTTTAAATGAGAGACAAAAAGGTATGCTACCAAGCCAGCCATTGCCCAATCCCAAACATCACTTCCCTCGCATGAGGTGGAAGACATGGGCCCCAGTCATTGCAACGCTATTCATATTCTAAGATCTGGAAAACAGGTAGATAATAGGGTTTCTAATCAATCATCCAAATCAATGCCAAAGTCAACACCTCTAGTTCCAGTGCAACCAACTCTAGACAATCTACCTTCTCGTTCAGAGCCATCAACTTCAAAAGCCAAAGGAAAAGAAAAAGTAGATGAGAACCTTATAAGCCTAGTGTACCATTTCCAAATAGGCTGACAAATCACAAGTTAAATGCTCATATGGAGAAGATAAGAGAAATGTTTAACAAGGTCCAAATCATGTACCTCTTCTTGATGCCATACAACAAGTGCCATCATATGCAAAATTTTTAAAGGAAATGTGCACCAAGAGAGGAAAACACAAGTCCTAAGAAAGTCTTCCTAACTTCAAGCATCAGTGAGTTGTTTCACTGGGGCCATTCCTGTGAAATACAAGGACCCAGGGAGCCCAACAATCTCTTGTATCATAGGACAGACTACCATTAATAGGGCATTACTTGATTTGGGAGCCAGTATCAATCTCCTGCCTTTTTCTGTGTATCAACAATTAGGGTTAGGCGATCTCCGCCCTACCCAAATGACGATACAATTGGCCAATCATTCTGTGAAGATCCCCAAAGGGGAAATTCATGATGTCCTTATCAGAGTTGGGGAGTTCATTTACCCGGTAGATTTCATAGTTCTTGAGACACAACCTGTGTCCAACACTAATCATCGGGTTCAAACTCCTGTCATCCTGGGTCGACCATTCCTTGCTACAGCAAATGCCATCATCAATTGCAGGAATGGATCCATGAGGTTAACTTTGTTGGCCCAAAGGCCCATCACTCTAGTTTTGATGATGATCAACTCATGAAGTCATTTACTAAGGATCTTGTGTTTAATAGTGACAGATTCATTATCAAGATCTTAGTAGGTGCATAGCTCAACAAGGATAAAATATCAAGATTTGGAGCTAGCACGGTGTGATCCAAGGAGCTTTTGGATCAAGCTTGGACCAAGTCAAGAAGATGAGAAGCCTTCAAGTGAAGACTTCAAGAAGATGAAGACTTGTGTCTAGGTATAAGATTTTGTTTTTGTTTTAGTTAAAATGTAAAGGATAGATAGTTGGTGGATTGCTCAAGTACATATACACACACACTCTTGATAGAATTGTTTTCATAAAAGATTTTTTGTTTTACAAAAGATTTTCTTTTAGAAAAATACATGGTTGGTTTGGGGGATATCATGTTTACATCTTTCAACCAAAACCAAGTTTATACTTATTGTCAAAAACATAGATATTACATTATGATTGTGTAGTGGATCATATCCATACACACTATGCTTTAAAATGAAATCAAATATCTTGTTTTTATATTTTGTGAAGTTATGAAAACAAGTTTGAAAAATACATGTTTTGATTTTTGATAAAATTTGCAAGACGCTGAAATGATATGAATATGTTGAATATGTCTTGAAATTTTTTGTCACAAGTTTGGTTTTCAATATAGAATGATTAGAACAAGTTATGGAAATTTTATAAGTGTTAAAAGATTTTAAAAATATTTTTAAACTAGTTTTCCAGACCTGGAACTGGCTGACAGGCTGGTCGGTCGACCGAGCGGTCGACCGCACCATGG
Organism: Agave tequilana; assembly: GCA_038442645.1. Lineage (NCBI taxonomy): Eukaryota > Viridiplantae > Streptophyta > Magnoliopsida > Asparagales > Asparagaceae > Agave > Agave tequilana. The sequence continues at coordinate 838 of JAVJIF010008278.1, read as the reverse complement.
CCGGTCGACCCACGGTCGACCGACGTGCACAGACTTGTGCATGTCTGTGCAGCACAGTGGTCCGGTCGACCGGACGGTCGGACCGCTGCAGAGAGTTCTGCTCTCGGGTTTTCTGGGTCGACCGGCGCGGTCGACCGGAGGCTTCAACGGTCGGATTTTTGACCGTTGGCGGTGACCGGGCGGTCGACCGGCAGCTCTGACAGACCCCAACGGTCATATTTTTCTGACCTCTATAAAAGAGGGTTTGGTCATTGTTTTGAGCCAAAATTTTTTGGAGATTTCTAAGCCAGTTTTTCCCATCCTTTTAACAGAGTTTTCTCCACATATTTGAGTGCAAATACTTCCAATCAAAAGGGAAGAATTTATCAAGAGTAATTTAAAGTGTGATTCTTGAGTTTTTCCTCCACCTTTCTAATCCTTGATTTTCTCACACCACACTTGAGCATCCATTGTTATATCTATCCTATAGGAGAGTATTGTAGTGAGAGTTTGTAATGGTGATCAAAGTGTTGTAGATCACCAAAGATTTATCCTTGTACTTTGAGGAGACGGGCAAGTGTGCTCGTGGTGGTTTGGAGTTCGGTTGTGAACTCTTTGGTTCGAGGTGCGGCCTCGGCAAGCTAGTGAGCTTGCGGTCGTGTACGGGATAGGGAGTCCGAGGGCTTGTAGGTGTTGTGGCACCGAGGAGAGATCCATTGGGATCTTGCTAGTGGAAATCCTTCGTGTGTCGAAGGCGGGGATGTAGAGCAAGTGTGCTCGAACCCGAAACATACCTTTGTGGTTTGCGATTGCTTACTCTATCTCTCTCTCTCTCTCTTTGTCTCTTTTATATCTTGCA